>JANHFT010008648.1:422266-436688 GCA_032467955.1 Pseudoxenodon macrops
CAAAAAACAGGGTGCACAGAGGGTTTGGGAGGCCTGCAGAGTGCTCCTGGGGCCAGGGAGGACAAAAACTTTTTTTTTCCTTACTTACCTCTTTGAAATCTTGGTGCGTCTTATACACCCGGTGCGTCTTATAGTCCGAAAAATACAATATTTTATTGTCTTGTATTTAAAGGTAGCATGATTCTTCTTTTGCATTGGGCTTCTCTTGCTTGCTGCCCTTTTTTTAAAGTCCCCCACCCAAAAAAAACCTAATATTAAGAATACCTTCTCCGAAGAAAATCTTTATCCTGCCCATGCGGGTGATATTCCCACTGTGGTTCCCTTCTAAGGTCCTGTCCCGTAGGAAGTTGCTTTATGCCAAATCAGAGTCTAGATCCACCTATTTCAATACCGTCTATTCTGTTGGCTTGCTCAATTTTTCCCCCCAGTCCTTCTTGGAACCAGAATTCTAAACAATCTACCATCTACTTTGGTCATTGTTAATGCAAGTAAGCAACCAGTTTCATGGGAAAACTTAGATGTAGATCATGAATTGGGATGTCAATTTCCTGAGGGGAAAAAGTGGATCTGTTTTACACATTTTAAAAATGTTGCACTCGTTTGAAACAAAGAAGCTGAAGATTCTGTGTGTCAGGCTCCAAGTAATGCACCCATCACACCCCAAACAAATTCAGGCTTGACACTGTGTTTAAGAGATTGGGCTGCGTTTTACTGAGTTCGTATGAAATTATCCTGAACCAGTTCCGCTTTGGCAGACTAATAGTTCCCAAGTCTTGTAGATCCTGCGCAGCCTTGCATAGTTCAAAGAGATTGATCTCTCTTTATGGAGGTGGACCATAACTGTTTTCAATAGCATTGGGAGGAGGGAGGGGCTTTCAATCTGTTTTCAATAGCACTGGGGACCTTTGGCTTCAGGATGCTTCTGTTTTTTGCCATAGGTGTGTGATGAGCCCCATCCTTTGCTGGTGAAGGAGATGATCGGCCATTGTGTCAATGCGAACGTCGATGAAGCTTATAAGGTGGGCACAAGAGGAGTGCATATCTTTTGCTTTCTGGTTTTCTTGCTTTTGGGTCTGAACATAGGACAGGAACTAAGTCTTTAAAAGGATCTCTTTCTCACAACCATTTTAAGAGCTTGTGGGGTTGTTTTACACATTGCCAAGGGTGTCGAACTCGCGGCCCGCGGGCTGAATGTGTCACTCTCTGGCCATCCCCCCCCGCCCCCATTTTAGTGAAGGAGAAAAAAGTTGTGGCATATCACATAACAACAACGTGACCACGCAAAATTAACACCCTTGGCCATGGCTTTAGTTATATGTTCTAAAGGCAACAATTGGCTGGGGTCATGGAAAAAAAAACATGTCACAAATTTTCCTCTTTGTTCTCCTTTTTGAAGTCCATTATCTTTATATTTTAATTGTGATTATATTCCTTCTGGTTTAATGTTTGAGCTGTCTTAAAAACAGTGTTTTAGTAATTGGATATACATCTTTAAAGCTGTTAAGACATCAAATGATAATTTTGTTCTTTCTTCAGATTCTTGCTCACTTATGGAGGCTTGGCTACTCACCTGAAGACATCATCGGCAATATTTTCCGAGTCTGTAAAACATTCCAAATGGCAGAATATCTGAAGTTGGAGTTCATCAAGGTTAGGATTTGTGGGATGGTGTTGCTGGTGTAAGCAGCTGTGCAAGCCAAGTGCCTGAAGAAGGAATCTTTTTAACATCTGGATCTCTATATAGATCCATTTATAATCCTGTATAAATTTCTTCCTGAAAAGGGTACTAGTCAATTCCATTACATCCCAAAGTAAAATTGCCCAAAACATATCTAACTCTCTTGCTCCACTTGAAGTGATTTCTTCATCCATTTAGGAGCAGAAGGATTGACAACTTAAAAGGAATCTTCGGATTTTCAAGAAGCTGCCTCACTCCCCCTACCTCATGCCACGTATTATACATGTGTCCATTGGATATGTTTATTTTATTTATTCAGTACAATTAGTCTGGGTACCCTTACAATTATAATAGGAAAGCATTAAAAAAAAAGCAATTGAAATGACCTAAGGGTCCAGATAAAATACAATCAATCAATCAATCACCTAGAAGTCCAGAAACACTCAACAATTCGGAGAGGACCTTGCAGGAACGGGAGGGAGCTAAATAGATTTCTGGAAGATCTCATTCCAGAGGGCAGGAACCAGGGATAAAAATGTACTTACCTTCCCTACCAGCTCAGGAATGTGTGCTTGTGGCATGTGCATGCTTAGCTCGCATGCACCATCTGTGCATGCGCAGAAAGTTAAAACCGGGCCAAAATGATGGGCGAGTGAGGGAGGGGCTCAAGCAACCATCATTACCGGCTCGCCGAGGCACCCACCACCGGTGCTACTACCTTGCGCGAGCCAGTGAGAGGTGGCTGCATTACACCCCTGGCAGGAACCATAACAAAGAAGGCAGCTCCTAAGTTTTATTGTTGGAGGGAACTTGATGTGCATCAACTCTGCCTGATCACTGGCAGGAAAGGCATGTTGTGGGTCCCATTGGCCAAAGAGCTTTGTTTAGTAGGATCCAGGAAGAGAGCCTTTTCGAGTGTGGCACCCGCCCTGTGGAACATAATGGCCCTCCCCCTAACCGGGACCTTAGATGGGCCCCAACCAACCAGCTTTTAGGAAGGCCATGAAGACATGGCTCTGGCACTTTGCCTGGGAGTCTGGCAGCGATGGAGAACTCCTAGCAAAGGCTGTGCTGAGCTGATGTAGAATTATTTCTGCTGTTGAGTCCTGCTTTTCTGTTTTAAATGGGTCACAGGTGGGTTTTACATGCATGTTGGTTTTCAACATAGTTTCATTGGAATGCTCTTATTCGTTTTGAGCCACCTAGAATTGCTTAGATCAGATGGTTGGTCGTACAAATGGGATAATAAATGAAAAAAATCTTACTGGATGGGCAGAGACCATGGGACATAAGCAGTTCCCCAAATAACCTGATACTACGCTTTAGAGGAGATAATCCTCCTGAAGTCATTGGTGTAGGGTTTCCTGCCTAAGCAGGGGGTTGGACTAGAAGACCTCCAAGGTCCCTTCCAACTCTGTTATTCTATCATATGAGTATACTGAAGTATGCCCAAGACTGCCATGTCCCTGCATTCTGGACCAGCTGCACCTTCCAGGTGAACTTCAAGAAAAGCTCTTGTGTAAATGCATTGTAGTAATCCAACTATGTGACGACTAGTGCTTGAGTGATGTTAAGAGGGCCTCCTGGCCCAGAGATGGTGTATCCCTGTTTAGGTATCTACTAACATATCACAATTTTTTAAATCCATCCTTTCTTTTTTCTACTACAGGTAGTCCTCGACTTACAACCATTCCTTTAGTGACCGTTCAAAATTACCAACGGCACTGAAAAAAGTGACCTATGACCGATTTTCACACTTAAAACGTTTGCAGCGTCCCCACGATCACGTGTTCAAAATTCGGACACTTGGCAACTGGCACGAATTGATGATACGGTTGCAATGTCCCTGAGTCACGCGATCACCTTTTTGTGACCTTCTGACAAGCAAAGTCAGTGTGAGGAACCCGGATTCACTTAACAACCATGTTACTCGCTTAACAATTACAGTGATTCGTTTAACAACTGGCAAGGAATGGGGCAAAACTCAACTCTCTTGCTAAGCAACAGGAATTTTGGGCTCAGTTGTGGTCGTAAGTCAAGGACTACCTACATACAACTACATACATACATCAAACGATGGTGGGAATTCCGAGGCTAGTATTAGGACAGGACGTAACACTTGTTGCTTTGCTCAGGGGTGAGGTTTCTTGTTTGGTTGAGTTATTTCCTCTGGGTGGTTTCCTCTTCCTCATCTCAGCTGCAACATGAAATAGAGTGGTTGTGATTTCATCAATGAAATGTATCTTCACAGCAGGAAAAATAGGAAGCTCATTTGAATTTAGTATCTTTTTTTCCCCCTCTATGATTAGGAAATCGGTTATACGCACATGAAGATAGTCGAAGGAGTAAATTCGCTCCTACAAATGGCAGGCTTGCTAGCCCGTCTCTGTCAGAAGACTGCTGCTCCCACCACAAGCTGAGAGGATGGACGGCAAGTTGGCCAATAAGGAGGAGATTTTGCAAACTGACTAGCTGCTTTGTGCAACCAAAGTACGAGTGCACGGCTTAGCATATAGTTGGTGGGTGCGAATCCAGTTGTCAAAGCTGTGGTTTCTCTTACGACTTGTGTTTTTTACAGTTAAATAAAACTTTGTTATAAAATCTATCAACAATAAATTTTACTACACCAATGGTGTTGCCCAGGAGTATGAATACATTTTCCCTCTCATACTTATAAGAATACCGAATAGTCTTCCTTTCTTAAATTATTCAGCCAAGATTATAAAGTAATGCCTCTTTCATAGCACTAGATGGAACCGAAGATTAAAATACATTTGGCACTAAAGTACTTAAGCATTTCGGAGATATCCAGGCAAGAAACTCATTTGGTGAAAGCAAAAACATGTAATCTAGAGCTGATGAATTGCTGCTAGCAACAACCCTTACCACTGTCCAGTTGATTAGAGCTAATCTTCAGCAATATCTGGAAGGTGGCTTGTCCTTCACCTGAAGATGTTGGAATCTATCAAGTTCCAGCTGATAGAATGCTGGGGGGGAGAAAGGATCTTCCACATTAGACCAAAGTCCACTTTAATGCAGCAGACTACTGGACACAGGGCCAGCTAGATGCTTCTGAGAAACCTGCAAGCATATTGTGTTGGGTAATTGCTGTCCCATCACTTCTTTCAGGTAGACACTTACACAATGTATAGCTATTTTGGATAATTATACTGTATTTTTCGGAGTATAAGACGTACTTTCCCCCCCCTAAAAGAGACTGATCATTTGGATGTGTCTTATACTCCAAATGTATCTTTTTCAAAGCTTTTTTTCAGACCTAACGAGGCGAGTGAAGAGTGAAGTGATCTTTGCAGGCTTTTTTCATTGCTACCCCCTCCGAAGAAGCTTTTTTTTTCCAGCCCTAAGTCCTTGCAGGCTTTTTTCATTGCTTTTCTCTATCAGTTGTGCTTTAGAAGCTGGCTGGGGCTGATGGATCTCTGCTTTTTTCCCTCCCTCAACAGTGAAAGTCATCGCTTTTGCCAGTTTAATGAGTCTCCTGGCCTCTGGGACGGATCCGACGGCAGTTTTGCGAAGCATCCAGCAGGTGGCGCTGCTAGTCCAGGGGAACTGGGTGGTGAAAAGGTGAAAAAAATGTCAGCTTTAAATAATTTGTATTGCACGCCTCTAATTGCAGATTTGACCTGCCAGTTCCTAAATTTCCAACAACGGGGGACCCCTGTGGTTTTTGATTGCTATATAGGTAGTCCTTGAGTTACGGCTGTAATGGCACCTGCCCGTCCGAATTGTAACTTATGGTGTGTGGTCGTATATCAGGCCACCAATGTAACCAACCTGTTTTTATGGCTTCGTTTGCGTTCGTCGTTAAGGAAATGCAATCGTCGTTAAGCAAACCCATGGGAGCTGACCGTCAGAACCTCAAATCTGGGTTGTAAGCTCCCGCCAAGTAGGCCCATCGTAACTTCGAACGGTTGCAAAATTTGGGCTCAATTGTGGTTATACGTTGAGGACTACCTATATTGCAAGATTGGACTGGATTTTTTTTGCCTGAGTGGTCGATAGGGCGCTGCAGCTAATAAATGTTTTATCTTCTTCCCACACACACACAGTGACATCCTTTACCCCAAAGATACCTCCAGCCCGCACAGTGGCGTCCCAGCCGAAGTCCTGTGCCGAGGGAGGGATTTTGTTGTGAGTATCAAAACGCCCAACCAAGAACGCATTTATTTTCACAAATGTTCCTTCTGCAACAAGAGCTTGATGTCCATTTTGGGAAGTCTGTTGTATTTTAAAGCTTGGACGATTTAAAATGAGGATCTAGATTTTGAGAGGCAATAGGCTGACTCTGTAAACCGCTTAGAGAGGGCTGTAAAAGCACTATGAAGCGGTATATAAGTCTAAGTGCTATTGCTATCAACACACAGAGGTCAATTTAAAATGATTTGTTGGCTGGTAGGATTTTACACAGAGCATGGTATGACACAGAACAAAGTAATGACTGAACAGTAATATCAAATATCATCAGTCGTTTAATTCCTTCGATCACCTTTCCACCATGCAAGAGAATGCAGCATAGATTACAAAAAGGTAAATGTAATTTATAAAGAAATAATGAAGCCCGGGACAAGGGGGGAAAAGGAAATTTTTGCACAACGCTGAAAACTCAAAAGAAATTAGGTCAGCTGCCTTTACACAATCGGGAGAGTAAAGCCAAGCATACAAATCTTAAGTGCTGATAAAACAAACAGAATAACATTTGAATTGATCTTCAAAAGACTAATAATAATGCCTCTCTCCCCTCTCTCTCTCCCTTCCTCCCTTCAAGACAACTTAGGGTTGTCCACAGGAAAGGAGTCAGAAAAGTCAAGATGGCGGCCACCTCCAGGAATTAAAGCCCCATCCTTTCTTAATTGACATTAAAAAGGGGTGGGGTTTCAGTTGCAATGACTGTAGTATTTTTGACCGCTCAGAGTATCAACCAGTTAGACCAATAACATCGAAAGGTCTTAGCATCACCCTGCCGAATCAAACATCATTGTTGTATAAATTATGTGACTTACCATATTTTTCAGAGTATAAGACACTCAGGAAGTATAAGATACACCTAGCTTTTGGGGAGGAAAATAAGAGAAAAAAAACCATCTCTGCCTCCCAGCAATTTGCTTCCTTGGAGCAAACAGCCCATTTCAATTTCATTTTCATTTTCAGCACAGCCTGATTAGCACAAGCAGCCGATTGTCAGTTGGATCAGCCTCCTGAAGATCAGTTGTTTCAGGCTGCATGGATTGCCATAGCCTATTGCTGCTCCATGCGCCCCATTTTCCGCCTCCGAATCCTGTTTTCAGCCTCTGCATGCCCCATTTTCTACCCGTTCTGGGCAGCGGGGATCGGAATGGGCAGAAAATGGGGCGCGCAGAGGCCGAAAACGGCCCAAATAACACAGCAGTGCAGTTTTCTTAATAAACTCCATCAGATCTCTCTGGATCATGGACTCCAAGCAGTGGTAGAATTCAATTTTTTTTTACTACCGGTTCTGTGGGTGTGGCTTGGTGGGCGTGGAGTGGCTTGGTGGGCGTGACAGTGGAAGGATACTGTAAAATCCCCATTCTCTCCCCACTCCTGGGGGAAGGATATTGCAAAATCTCCATTCCCACCCCACTCTGGGGTCAGCCAGGTGCTATTTACCGGTTCTCCGAACTACTCAAAATTTCCACTACCAGTTCTCCAGAACCTGGTGGATTTCACCCCTGACTCCAAGGCTAGAGTATTAAGGCTGCGAGAGATCCAACACGGGTCCTGTCTTGGATGTCACCTCCAGGTTGGGGAACAGAGGGGCAGGAGACTGCCCTTGAGGTGGGGGAGTCAGATTGGGATCCTTTGCTGCCCCATTGTTCTGCGAGAATGGGGTCACTACAGCAAATCTACAGTAGATTTTCTTTCATTTTTTTTCCATCTCTTGTTATAAAACCAAGATGAAAAAGAAAGATCAATAAAGAGAGGCACTGAAAGACAGCCAAATACCCACAAATGATTTACTTAATCACAGTTGAATCAACAATCCTTGTATTTGATACGTAGAAACAGGGTTGGTTGTTGCCAAGTTGAAAATAAAAAGCAAAGCAACCACATTAGAGCCAAACGCCATGCCTGGTTCACTTTTGATAGGGCAGAAAAATCGAACCCCTGATTAACTCTCAGGTTCTTAAACTAATATCACTTGCCTAACAGAGAAATCTATCCTGCTTCAGAGACGTTTTTTCTCACACCTATCACATTCACAATTCAGGACAGAAGCCTTCCAATGCAATTCACAGGCAATTCAATATACAAAAGAAAAGAAAAGAAAGAAAAATTACAGGATGTCTTATTAAAGTTCTTTATCTACAGCACTGAAAGCAACAACAAAAAATCCCACTCTCTACTATGAATAAACAACTTTATGATTATCAGATACATGGCAATTTTTAGCTAAAACTTCAGCTTATGATGTGAAGCTTCCAGAAAACAGGATTTGTAACCAATGTTTGCTTAGGGTTTGTTTGGGAACAAATTTCTGATTTTGAAAATCCAAAACTCTGGTCATTCTGAGTTCAGAGGATATGGAAAGTTGTAAAATTTGGTTTCAAGAGTGCAGAGTCCTATGGTATTCGTTTTACAAGTCCTGAAAACTCAGTTTATAGGCATGGATGATGTCAAACCAAGTTACTAAAGATTAAAATAGCTGCTTTACCTAAATTTTAACAGGATGCACCTTCATGTGTGTACTTTCAAAAACCACAGTTTAAGAAGGTGTTCCACTTTTTTGAACAAGACAGGTGTGCCTCTTCTTTTCTAAGGGAAAGAACCATCAACATCTCTTGAATGCCAAGAAAATAATTCCATGTTTCAGTAAAATATGCATGCGAGGCAGAAACCCCTTAATCCCAAAGTTGGACAAGAAGGGAAACAAAAATGAATTTCTATAAAAGGAAGAATCACATGAAATATGCAAATAAATAAATAAATAAATCTGCATTTGGAAAGATTTCTCAACGCCCAGATGTCAAAGGATGTCCTTAAAGGACATGACAAAATTGTCAAGATTTAAGACAATCACCCAACTTGGAAATGCTAAACTGGAGAAAACCAGAAAAGGAAGTTTTTAAGACTTTTCCTTCGAAAAGTCTGCTACTTTTTTTTAGAAATAGGCAACCCGTATCATTCGGAATCAGCATGAGAATTTCGATTTTCAGTTGGTCTTGAGCTGTGTTGTTTTGTTTTTAATTTCTCTGCAAGAGTCATGGCATTGAATGTGTCCTGCTTTGAAACATTCGATTCTGCTTGTTAAGACTTTTTGCAAATAATAATCTGCAAACTTTCCACTGTTTTCCCAGAGATTCTGCCTCATTTGTAAGGAAGTACTGTTTGGAGTCCTTAAATCTTCTCTAAACTTGTTTGTTTGCGGATGTTTCATTAGCCAGCTAGATAACATCATAAGTGCTTTTTTTTTTTATTAATTCTTGCTTAACAAATTAAAACAAGTTGCTGTTTTAATATTATTTGAACATCTTTATTTTCTTCAACACTGAAGATCCACAACTCCCGATTAATATTTAAGTATATATTTTGCCTTTTTTACATTTGCTTACAATTTATCTTTCTTTTAAATTAGATTCCATTTCATGTATTTCTTGTGAGTTGCTCCTAAAGGGCCAACATTGGGGGGGGAAACCAAATGTTCTAAGTACAACTGCATGACTAGTAGGGGACACTTCAGATATTATTTCAATTTCTTTATTTGGATATTTTAAATGCCAGAAAGGCAACGGAGGGTGTGAGATGCCACTGCTCTCACACGGGATTAGACGTTAAATAAGATGCCCACTGCAGGACAGGAAATGCTAAGCAAGAACTATAAAGCAGATATAGAAGAAGCCAGGTGCAAAGACCCAAAGAACTTCTGAGAATTGACGTCCTCCAGCATCCAACCCTGAAGACCTCAGCACAACAAACATACAGAGAAAGACTATGCCTTACTTACTCTGTAGTAAAGCCTTCTGACAGACTTTACTTCCAAGTAAGAACACATAAACTAGAGATTGAACCTGAGGATGACCATCAACCAGTGGTGGGATTTAAATAATTTAACAACCGGGTCTCTGGCTGGGTAGGTGTGGTTGGGTGGTCATGTGACTGGGTGGGTGTGGCCAACTCAACGTCACTCATCACACCCAGCCCCGCCTCCCAGCCACTTGCCTCAAGGACAGTAGTAGGATTCAGTAATTCTGACTGGTTCGGACTAATCCCTGGCCCCGCTCCTGCCAGTTTTTTGGGCTCGAAAACAGCCGGAAAAACAAGTGGGTGCGGAGCCAGCCAGTGGTGGGATTAGCCAGTTCACCAAACTGGGCAGAATTTTACCAACCAGGTTGCCTGAATCAACCCAAACTGGCTGAATCCCACCTCTGCCATCATGGGTATCTTGAGGAGAAGGAAACCATAAATGGTTTTGGCTAAAGTGTTGGACCAAGGCAAGCCAGGTTCAAGTCCACTCTCAGCTGTGAAATCTCCCTGGACTCTTGCCCAACAGGATGGTTGTTACAGAGCACGGGTGTCAAACTCGATCAAGTCACATGACGTCACATGATGCATCGTGACATTTTTGCCTTTGCGGAGCCGGGGTGGGTGTGGCCTGCGTGTGATGATCCAGTCTGCAGGCCACCAGTTTGATACCCCTATTAGAGAGGTAAGATTGGAGAAAGGAGCTGCAGTACAGAAACTGCCTTGAGCTTCCAGAAGGAAAATAGGCTAGAAATATAATGAATGACGACACAGGTAGTCCTCACTAACAGCAGTTCATTTACTGACTGCTCAAAGTTACGATGAGGCTGAAAAAAGCGACTTATGACCGGTTTTGACACTTACGACTGTTGCAGCATCCCAATGGTCACGTGACTGAAATTCAGACACGTGGCAAATGATTCGTATGTATGACGGTTGCAGTGTCCGGGGGTAGGGGGCAGTCACGTGATCCCCTCTTGCGACCTCTTGACAAGCAAAGTCAATGGGGAATCCACTTAGCAACCCTATTACCAACTTAACATCTGCAGTGATTCACTTAACAACTGCGGCAAGGAAGGTTCGTAAAATGGGCCAAAACCCACTTAACAACAGTCTCACTGAAGCAACAGAAATTTTGGCCTCAGTTATGGATGTAAGTCGAGAACTAGCTGAACTCCATAGTAAATCTCAGTTTGAGCAGAACGCATCTCCCTACTTCACTTGTAAAGTTACTTCCGTTTTCTTTTACTTTGCATTATTTTAATCCAACGAAAGCAGTAAACTCTACTCCTACTCTAGGGGCCTCATGAAATCACCAACATCATTTCCTTGGTCATCCCAAAGAACTAATTTGCCACCACTTTCTGCTCTCAACACTCCCGAGAATTTTCCAATGGTTTCCCCTCCAAGTGCTAAACTAGAACTAACTCTGCTTCACTTGGTCAGATTGGCCAAAGTCGAGCAGATGCCACCACCTAGCTGGGCAATCACAAAACCAGACTGGCTCCAAATATGAATAAAATCAAAGCTCCCTTGTCTTCAAAGATCCACTATGGGAAAAACATGTCGTCCTGATTTTAACAGAACACGATCTATATAGTTTTGCGATTTGACTGTGCCACTAAGATCTGGCCTCTGGGTACCACATTATATCATAATTTAATGTATTTTATTTTCGTGGAATGAGAGATATATTTATTTTATTTTTAATTTTTTAATTTGTTTATTTATTTATTGTCATTGTAAGTATATACACAGTATACCCATACAGCGAAATTCGTATAACACCCAGAGGCCAGACTGAACACATATGACAATCCCCAAACACCCCCACCCACCAAAAAATTCCCCGCCTCTAACCACCCAAGCATCCACACAACAGACCAAGTCATGCTGTCCAACAGCTCATTGATGGTGGCCCTTTAGTTCATTGCTGAGTGCAATTATAGCTCTGGGATTAAAAAAAAACCTATTCGTAAGACGTGTGGTCCGAGTTCTAATAGTTCTGTATATCTTCTGCCAGAAGGCAACAGTCCAAAAAGATGGGAAGCAGGATGGGAAGAGTGTTAATGTGGCTAAGGTAGAGAAACCCTGGGTTAGATAGAAGCTGAAAGGTTTTTATGGTTACGTTCTGCTGAAGAAGGAACAATGACCCTGGATGACTTGGGATTATTGGGGGGTAGGAAGAGGAGTGCTGTTCTCCCCTAAATTGGCACCCTCAACTCACCGCCTCTCTTCCACTTGGCCTCTGCTTCCTGCCGCTTTCCTCTCTGTTATCAGCAAGGTTGCTAGGCACACTTTAGGAGGTTGCCAGGCAACCACACTCTCCGGGAGCCAATCAGAAAGCGTCCCCTGCAACTGTTTACAAAGGAGGAGCAGGGGACCATGGCAACGATGAGATGGTAAGGAAATAGTGGAAACTGCTCTTAGGGCAATTTTCTTTTTTAAAGCAGGGTAATTTATTTCAAGTTGCAATAAGAAACAAGAGTCTTTTTTTAAAAAAGCTACATGACTAAAGAATGCATTGCCACACAGGACTCTGTTGGTTTTTAAAAATATAAAATTTTAGTTGTTTTCTTGCAGACATTTCATTACCAGAATTTCATTACGCCTTCGATCTGACCTAAGGGTAGCACACAAAATTACCGGCTACAACGTCCTACCTGTCAATGACTACTCCAGCTTCAATGGCAACAATACACAGCTCACAATAGACACAAACGTAATGTAAACCACTCCAAAATTTATTGCAAAAAATTCAACTTCCGCAACAGAGTGGTCAATGCCTGGAATACATTACCTGACTCTGTAGTTTCTTCCCCAAATCCCTAAAACGTTAACCTTAGACTGCCTACTGTCGACCTCACCCCATTCCTATGAGGTCTGTAAGGGGTGTGCATAAGCACACCAGAGTGCCTACCGTCCCTGTCCTAATGTCCCCATGTATTCGTAACCATCTCATGTATTCATAGCCAATCTTATACATCTTATGCATTCACAATCATGTTTATTCTTTCTCTCTAATCATATACACGCTTGACTGACTGACTGACTGACTGACTGACTAACTAACTAACTAACTAAACAAACAAACAAACAAACAAACAAATGGAATTATATTGCCCTATAAATTGGCAATACCTTTATAAACAGGGGGCAAGGTGTACATCTTATTAATTGTATCACAATTTCCTATTTTTTCCTACTCATCGTGCAATATCTCAATGAAATGAACAGTAAAACATATAGGTTCAACTCAAATCAACTCCTTATTAGTCAATTATAAAGTACAGCTTTAACGCATATTTTTGAAATTGAGCCTGCAATACCCTATTCAGCCACCAGAGGGAAATAGGTTCACTACATTGCTCTGTTTCCCAATGAACCCGCAATACCTCAGTGAGCCACCAGGGACAGTATGTTCAATACATTGTATTGTATTCCCGCTTGTGGGATCACAATCCACCAAACAGTAATTTCTCCATCTATCAAAAGTGTCTCAGAAACCATCAGTGGCTTCTTATAATCAGTGGCAGCCAAACATTGTGACACCTTTATAAGTTCACAAATCATTTGGCCATAACTTCATATGGGAAAATATAGACATTTTAGACCAATGCAGATCTTCTACCAGGTGTAAAAGTTACTGTCCATTGTGCGGAGGGTGTCATTCATAATGTTGTAAATTATTTCAGGGACTGTCTGTCTTCCATGGTTTCTGTCTGTCTTCTCTGTTCTCACAGAAATGACATTGTGTAGGAGAGGCTGGGGTGGGGCAGAGTAAAATACACCATCAGTTTAGAATCCTTGCATTGCTTTTGTCCTTTGACAAAGGAAATAAGAGGAAAGGAAGAGACGGAATATTATTTAATATGGAACAAACTATACAAATGGTTAGAGGATAGAAAGAAGAGGCGAAAGGACGTATATTAGGGGTGAGCTAAAAGTGAGGAAACCAGAGTTCTGATAACTTTCGTTACTACAATAAATATGTAATGTAATGCATTATAGAAAGTATAAGGAATAAGATACATAAATATGTTAAGAAGAAGGGAAGTAAAATGTAATATGTAAATAGTTAAGAGGGAAAATTCAAAATGTTAATACACACCGATGTGGACTTGTGGAAAAAGGGGAATTAATCCCCCACTGTTTTTAAAAAATATTTGTTTTATATGTGTATTTGTTGGTGGTGTTATGTCTTTTTTTTAAAAGAATCCTTGCATTGCCACAAGAGATCCGTGTCCAATCCCCCTTGAATTCAGTCAGTCCATATACTGAGTTTTATCTACTGTCAATTTAGTGCTTCCTGTTAGTTGAGAAGATTATTGTACATAGACTTCAATAAATTCTTTATGCTGCAATCTACACAAATGGTCCTGATTCTTTGCGTCTGGTAATGCAATCCAATTTATTTTAAGCAATGACATCTGATGTATCCAGGGGTGGGTTCTAACTTACCTCGCCACCGGTTCGCCACCCCCCCGTGCCAGGTGGGCGCACACGCGCTGCGTGGGCACGCGCATGTGCAGTAGAAAAAAAAGACGGAAATTCCCAAAAAAAGAGGCTGAAAACAAGATGGTGACGCATGTGGAATGCCGGAAACTCGGCTTCTGTGCATGCGCAGAAGAAGAAAAAAAAACCCCAAAAAAATCAAAAAATTGTTTTTCCTACAAAAAGATGGTGCGTCCACAGACCAGAACCAGCTGCATGACATCACCAGTGGCTTACTACCTACTCCTACTGAAC
>JANHFT010008648.1:462788-476406 GCA_032467955.1 Pseudoxenodon macrops
GCCTTGGGAGGGCGAAAAACGGCCCAATGGGCCTACTGGATATTTGTTTCCAAACTTCCAGTAAGCCCATTGGATCCGTTTGTTGCCATCCACAGGCTCCGGAGGCTTTCCTGAAGCCTGGGGACGGCAAAAATGGCTTCTCCTCACCCTCTGAAAGGGCAAAAATCAGCTGGCCAGCGCGCGCATGCACGCTGGAGCTGACATAGGGCAATGCCTCACATGTCCTCAGATATGGTTCTGTGTGTCACCTGTGGCATTCGTCATCATGGGTATAGGTTCCCCTGCTTAAGCAGGGGGCTGGACTAGAAGACCTCCAAGGTCCCTTCCTGTTCTATTCTACTCTATTCTAATAAACACATTTTGATTCTAGATAAAGCTACTAAGTTTCTGTAACAAGAATGCAAACAACCAATAAAAACAGCAGACGAATAAGAATAGAAATCTAGAAGTTTAGAATTCAGACCTCAGAGCATTTTTAGGTCCATATTTGGTAATCCTAAACAATTATTTATTGTGCTATAATCAAAGTGCAAATAGTGAATAACACTGTTTAAGAACAAGGCGTCTTTTACACAAGATATTTTGATTTAAAAAAAATATAAATTTGGTACTAGTTTAGTAAATACATTGTAGAGACGTGTTCTTTTTTTTCTTAGATTACAAGCAATGCCACCAGTGATCTCAATATAAAGGTTGATGGGCGTGCTATTGTCCGTGGAAATGAAGGAGTATTTATTATGGGCAAAACTATAAAGTTTTCCATGGGGCGCAACTTGGAACTGAAAGCCGTAAGTAATTTCAGGATTCTTCAGCTATTTTATAATGTGGTCGCTCGACTAAGGAAATGTCATCCGTGAACTTAAACTTGTATGCACACACACACACACACACACTGTATTTTTAATGTTTCAATTGGCCTTTAAATCTGTTCTGTGCATAAACGCTTTCTACTTCATAGACACAATACTCTCTTGAATTCCTAAATAAATTATATGCACCCAAACACTTGTAGCTATGTTTTGAAGCAAATGCAGGATATTTGAATATTAAAACTAAAACTAAATAGCGTCTTTGCAGAAGAATAGGGAGACAGTGTCCTAAACGAATGCTTGAGTTGTAAGTCAAATACTACCTGTATTGTAGCTGTAAGTAAGCTCAATATTTGGAGTACAGTGCAAGTAACTATAAGACTGCAGGGAGGGAAGGAATACCGTATAAAATAAGGTATTGGGATTTCAGGAAAACATAACATTGGATTGGCCCATTTAGACCATGAATTCCAAACCTTTTCAGGAGTCCAAATTAGTCACCCCAGTTGATTGCTTCCACTTGAACGCTTTCAAAAAAGAAAAGTTGGAGACATGTTTGTTTCTATATTTAGTTATAGCTCATATTTCACTCCTGATGAGTAGAAAATAGACAAGTAGAGGGTAAGCTGCTTTAAAAATCTATTTTGAATAAGGATGAATGTATTAAGCTACTACGGTATCTTTATTTTGCTTGTGTTCACTGGTAAACCATTCTTATTTTTACATTTATGGTCGCTTAATAATTGCACAACAACTGCATACAAATAATGACAATTTACATTTTATAGTATTGCTTCTTACTTAAAAATTAAAAGTGGTTTACATTTTTTCTATAAAATACTTAAAATATTGTCTCTTACGATGTATCATTTTGATACTATAGGTAGTCCTCGCTTAATGACCGGTCGCTTGATAATTGTCCAAAAAATGCAACAGACCCCAAAAAGAAACTTGGGATCCATCCTCAAAGTTATGATTTGTGCCTCCTTTCCAGACACAATTGCATTTTTGGTGCCTGGCAATGGCTTGAATTTATGACTGCAATTTCCATCATTTTTTAGTTGGTTTCTGGCAGGATTTTATCAGCTTCCCATAAAAAATGCCAATTCAGAATAGATTTAACAACTGATGACCCATCTGGTGGCCAGGGATGGGTTCTAATTTACCTTAAGATACAGCCTGTTGTGCCTTAAAATGGCTTCTACTGTACAGCACAGTGGAGCTACCATGGTAATGGCTTCACTGTACTCCTCTGTTAAGGGGGATTGGTTCTTTTAAAAAAAACCGGGTAACGGCGGGCTATCAGCTAGTGTTTCATAAAAATTTCAGAAATTTGTATGAAAACCGTTAAAATAAAAAAACAAATCCTATAACACTATAGGTGCTTCTGTTCTATGGGTTGCAAACATTTTTATCTGTGCAAGAATTTAAAGGCATCTCGGAGGCTAAAAGTAGATGATATTGAAAGACGGCTATGAAGACTGTTACATGTTCATTGATTTAGACATTTTCCTTTCCTAGGACAACTCCATTATCCTAAATGGAAGTGTGATGATCAGCGTATCCCGACTGCCAAATTCTTCTCACAAGGAACAATTTAACAACGGTGACTGGGAACGTTACAAACTTTGCATGTGCTCGGACGGGACATTATTCCGTATTCCAGTTAAGAGCCGTAATATGGGTTGCCAAACCTCTATCAACCCATGTGGTAACACGTATTAAAGGCAAATACTACGGGAAGAAAAATCACTATATTTAAGTTCAAGCCACTGCATGTTTGGAAGGATGTTTTTAGTTATTTGTAGAAATATTAAATGAAGCACTTCTCACACATGCACCGATCTCCACATGTAGCACTGTTGATTAGGCCAATCACGTTTTAAGGTACGTTCCTTGCTGCGTAGAAGTGCATTTTAGTAAGGCAGTTAAACAGAAACGCAGAATGTACTTCAGGGTATTGTTGGATTGAAAATTACCAAATAGGCCTATGTACGTTTCGAAAATAATTTGGAAGAATTGTTTTGGAGCTTTCCTTCCGCTGATTTGTTAACCTGGCCCCTAGAGCTGTTGGCAAAAACCTCCTGTGACATGAATACATTAATTCATTTTTTGTTTCTGGTACTTTTTACCTCTGCAAATGTGTGTTTCTCAGACATTATACTTTATTTGGTCCCACTATACTGAAGCGTCTGTTTTCTGAAATGTAGATGCACTGAATTCCATGTTCTAATATTGGCTGGGGAATTCTGGAAACTGATTATGGAAACAGAGACTATGTCTGTCGTTGAGCAGCTGCAGATTGTTGGACTCTGGTGGTGCAGTGGTTAAGAGTGCAGTACTGCAGGCTAATTCTGATGACTGCCAGCAGCTTGGCAGTTCGATTCCCACAGGCTCAAGGTTGACTCAGCCTTCCCTGCTTCCGAGGTGGGTAAAATGAGGACCCAGATTGTTGGGGGCAATAGGCTGACTCTGTAAACCATTTAGAGAGGGCTGTAAAAGCATTGTGAAAGCAGTATATAAGTCTTATTGCTATAGAATGATTTTATTCTGAAACAAAGTGACAGCATTCATTTTATTAACTAACCTAATAGGCGATGAGTTAGGAATGAAGAGTGCAGAAATCCATCATTGTGAAAGGTATTTGGAATGACAAGGTAGACCGACCATCTGGTTCTGTCAGTTGGGAGTTCATGACCAAGTTGTTGACAGGCAGGCAGTTATAACATGACATGCTAGCTACATGTTATTTTATATATATTTTAGAAAATAAATAGTCAAAGCTACTGGTACACTTCCATATGGTTGGTAATTAGATCACCAAGGATTTCTGATTCGCCAAATAATAAAAGAAATACAAGAACTTTTGTCAAGGCTGCTTCTGTGCTAATTGTTCATCACCTCGACTCAAATAGAGTTGAGGCAGCTCTATTTGAATATTGAACAGGCTCAATATTCCTCAAAATATAAAAGAAAGACATATTAACATGGCTGCCCTTGATCATATATCGATGTTGCTCTACTAGGCAGTTTTTGAACTATATCTGAATTACTATAAACAGGACCCTTTCATACATAACCTGAGAGAAAGATCTGCAGTTGTATATGTACACCCCTTCTCTAGTCTCTATATAATGTAATGATTGACTATTATTTCATGAGCCATCATTTTGCTTCTGCTAAAGTACAAATACGGTATTCCTTATTTGGCTAGTTACGTGAAGGATAGCTTCCTGTAATCTTTCAGAAAAATAAAAGATTCTAGAACCACAATAGATGATCAAATTCCAAAAATAATTATAGGATATAATGTTCCTATGATATATACTGCCATGGCAAAAGCTTTTTAAATTAAAAAAAATCAGAACAAAATTAGTGTTTTGTAAGAATGTTGGATGAAGGCAAAGAAGGAAACTTCTTCAACTAGGATCTGAACATATACTAATAAAACACAATTAAACTAATAAATCATTTGATCATTTCTAATACGGTGCATCCTAGTTTTCTTCTCACCTGCATTAACATGATTAAGTTGTCTAGAAAACACACAAGATGTCATATATGAAGCAAAAGCACCCGAGAAAACTTGCTTACAATCTTACCTGTGGGTTATTTGTAATGTGATAGCCACCAAAAGTGCCTTTCTGGTGGTTGCATACTGATTGTAGAATTGCCTCCCAGAAACAATAAATGGTGCTCATGTCATTTTGTTCCCAATCAAGTCTAAGTAAGATATGCTTGTTCAAGGGTAAACATCCCCCCCCCCCGTTAAAATTATCTTGAAATGTATCCTGATTAAAAAGAAGCAAAGGTAATTCTCTCCAAATCATATAAGTACGGTTATCCTTGCTTAATAACTTAAATTGGGACCACAATTTCCATTACTAAACAAAGTGGTCATTAGTTGAAACATGATAGAACTGCACCACTTAGTGACAGCAATTGTGATAGTCCGGGTTGTGGCTATTAGGCAAGGACCTCATGCTTTTTCTGCCCTGCCACACTTGACTCCACTTCAACTCCCCACCCCACTCCCCCGGCAGCTTCCCCCTTTCTCTGCCCTTCATTGCCTCATACTCTTGTCTTACACCACTGCTGCCCCAGATGTTCTTCACCATCTTCTTCCTCCACTGCTGATGTGCACCCAGAACTGACGCAGATGCCTCATGAAGGGCTAGACAATGGGAAAAAGATAGCAAAGATCAGCTGGGGATAGCAGGGGTATAGGATGGCATAGGGCAGAGATGAGGGGAAGATAAGCAGGTGGGAAAAGTTGAAGCACTCTCTGGTCCTTAAGCAAGAGCTTCTTGTATGCCCTATCTTCTAATAGTTCACGATCTCCCAGAGAAATAAGATGGCTGAAATATACTTGCAACTGCCAATACAATTTTGGCACCAATAATAAAAACCTTATGAGCACAGTTGACTATAGGAATTCAAGTGTTAATAATAAAGATAATTATAACTACTTTTAAAATTCTCTTATAAAAAAAATAAACAGCACAAAGTGAATGGACTCATATATGGTGGTGATGGTTGCCCTGTTGCAAGATGGGAAGGATCAGATTATGGTAGATGATCCTGGAGAAACTCTATCTACCTGGTCACTAAGCACGGACACTAATTTCATGGTACATAAACAATCAGTGTTTGATTTACTAGGCTTTATCAAGCAGATCCAATTCTTTACTCATCATTTGACAAATTCATGAACTGAAAGTAAACTCAAAAGAGGAACAATTATTTCTACTCCATTAATCAACAAAAGCAACATTCTGAAATTGTGCTACATCCTTGGAATCAAATATAAGCCTGCCACCCTATTCTCAAAGGAAATCTTTTTCATTCTTGTTTCATCTTCTTTCCTTCTTCTGCTCAATCATTATAAATGACCAGGTGCTGTGGGAAAAGAATTTTTGAGAAATCATGATCAATACTGATTTTGACTCTAAATGATCTGGCCACTTGACAAAAATTGGGAGAAAATTACAGGTAGCAAACATCGAGATGGTAAAGAAGATACACATAACCTCTTATATGTACTGTATCAAGTATTTGATCTAAATAAGTGCCAAAGGCCTTTTTGGAAAACAACAGAGAATGAGGAAAAAGAACCCCAGCCTCACCAAATAGACATAAATATGAACTGTTACTTACGGTAGATTCTTAAACTACTTCTTTACTACAAAAAATACTCTATTTACCAGCAACCTTTAATTTTACATTTCATATTAAAAATGCAGGGAACAACAATTCTGATTCTACAACCTCAAATCCTTTATACAGCCCCCATTTTTATTTATTTTAGATATGAAATTTATTGCTTTATCCTATGGACTCACAATTTTCTTTAATCTCTCGATAGCAAGCTTCAAGAGAATTTCAAGAGAAGCTTTGCTTCTTAGCCAATAAAATTGTTACAATTTATTTCATTCAATTTATATGGCTGCCTATCTCAAACAAGAGACTCAGAGTAGTTAACCATAAATTAAAAAAAAAAAACAGCAGGAAACACAAAAATGCACAAAATAAATAGACAATCAGCAGTCGGGATAAAAAATAACCATCAATTCTATTATTTCAAATGTTCCAATCAACACTTCAATCCTCATGCTGGGGACATAGCCACATCTTCTAAGCCTTGTGAAAGATCAATATAGTTGGGCCAATCTGACTTCTGGAGAGATAAAGCAGAAGACAGGTGCCATGGCAGAAAAGGCTTTCTTCCTGGGTTTTGACAGGCAGCACCTTTTAATGGGCAGGACTGGTAACATGACTTTCCTGTCTGCCTTGATAAATAGACATGAACAAAGAGAGGCTAGCCTGCAAATAATCTGGTCCCAAGCCATGGAAAGCTTCCTATGTGACCACTGGGTAACTTGAATTGAACCCTGAAACATATTGTCAACCAATGCAACTCACAGAGCAGAGGTGTAACATACAGATTAAGAAGCACCTGAAATTGCCTATGCTGCTGCATTATAAACCAGCTACATCTTCTAGCTGGTCTTCCAGGGCAGCTTTGGGTGGAGTACATTGCAATAATTCACCAGGAGGTAACTAAAGCATGAAGACTATGAGCTGAAACTCTTGGTCCAGGAAATAATGAAACTGGAGCAAAAGCCCTCCTGGTCATAGCTGCCACTGTTCCTTAAACAGGAGTTGTCCCAAAGGTGCTTTTTCAAGAGGCAACTGGACTTCATTGTATTTCTTTGAAAAAGTGCTTGGTGATGAACACCTTTCGAATGGTGTGAGAGTATGAATGGATTTCCAGAAAAATTGTAGACTACAGAAACCATCTGCGCTTCATTTTAAGATGCAGACAACACAGACATATCCCCAACTGCCTTGCACCTGTGTTCAAAAGTGAAGGGCAGAAAATATCCTGCAGAAAGCACAGCTTCTCAACACAGACCTTCAGCAGTTCCAAGAAGGCTCTACAGCCATTTGCATTACTCAGGTGACCCTGAGGACACAAATACACCTCCAAGTGGCCTCAACTAAAGCAATGCAAATGACCAATGACTGCAAATATAAATCCTTCCGTTCCCTACCATTCAATCAAAGCTGAAGAAGCTTTTTGGATGAGAAGCAAAAAGTCTTCAAAGAAAAGAAAGTTCAATTGCCTCCTGAAAAAGCACCTTTGGAACAATCATGACCTGGATTACTGAGAATCTCCATAGACATTAAGCAGGAGTTGCAAATCCCCAAATTGCACATTGGACTAATGACCAACCTATAAAGATGTAGAAAACTAAAAGGACTACCTCAGAATCTCCAAAGTTACCTTTAATATCATCTCTATCATCCATCCAACACGTTAAAACAAATGCTAAATGACTTTGGAAGAAGATACATACTTACTCAAAACTACAGCTAGTTCCTGAGTTATGACCATTCATTCAGCGACCATACAAAGTTACAATGGCATTGAATGATACTTACACTTGGTCCTCATATTTCTGGTTGTTGCCTCGTAGTCTAGAGGTGGGTTCCTACCTGTTCTAACCGGTTCTTTAGAACCGGTCGTAACTCGGCAATGATGTCACAGAGCCGGTTCCTTCAGTGTCTCCGTGGGCGCCGCCATTTTGGATTTTGCTTCTGCCCATGCACAGAAGCTATTTTTTGATTGCTGCGCAAGGCGCAACCCTGAGCAAACCGTCAGCAAAAAGAACCAGAACCCACCCCTGCCGTAGTCACATAATTACATCACAGTGAACCTCAGTCATACAACTGCAATTTCCAACGTTTCCTGCCAGTTTCCCACAAAGTCAATGGGAAATCAAGAGGAAGTCCCAAGTTCTGCTTAAGTGAAGTCCTCATATAATGGCTGATGCAGTCCTTGTTTAATGACAGCAATCAGGGCTGCCAAAATTGTTGTAGTTAAGCAATATGATGTTCTTTAACAACTTTTGCTTAGCAACAGGAATTCCAGTCCCAATTGTTATAGCGAGTTAAGGACTACTTTAAACAATAATAACTATTCCTACCAAATAATACAATGGCACTTCTTAGCTGCTTGTTACTGATAGCAGCTTTATCCTAGTCCTTTTTATTTTCTGTAATCCTGAACCTTTTCTTAAAGCCAAAGAATAGTGATTTGCCTTGTGCAACAGATTAATAAATTCCTGGTTAAAAGTATTTCCTTCCCAAAGAATTAATCTTGAGACTAAAATACAGAGAAATACTTAACTACCTTATAATGAATCGCTAAGGCAAGTTGCAAGTCTTCAACACTTGGATCAAACACACAAGCTGCACAAGCTTACACTGAAATCATATGCCAAAAGTAAAGCTATTAGGAAATTTTGAGGTAAGCTGATTTTCTTTAAAAAAAAAAACCAATTATTAAATTATTGGTTAAGGGTAACTAATTTAATCAAATCTAAGATGTGGTTTTAGGCTCATTTCTTATTAGTACATCTCACATACTTTTGTTACATTATCATTGTTTTATGAAAATTTCATGTTTTAGAAAAAAACTATAACTAATTAATTCATTGGTACCTTCTTGGTAGCAAATATATTTAATGGTTTTATCAAGCAAAAATGTCTGTTTACTAGGAAAATCTTCTTGATCAATAGAATTCCCAAGAACAAGATCAAATCTATGCAAATTGCTAAATTTATATAGATTTGACCTTGTTCTTGGGAATTCTATCGATTGTTAAATCTTCTTTTACAAAAGGCAAAATGAAACTTTATCTCATTAGTTCATGTACATTCCTCAAATTTTCATCTTGTTTTGTCATACTTACAAACCCAATATTATGCAAACTGTAGAAAAGCAGTTAAGACAAGTCACCACTCTTGTTCAGTTGCCACTCATAATCAATGCTTACCTGATGTGCCATATAAAGTACACAGCTATTACATTCAAGTTTCTTATGTTCTGCTAAAATATGTATTCCTTACAACAGATCACATACCCACCACTGTTCTGGCATCTGAACATCTTAAAATTTTCCTATTTCTATCTCTAATAAACATTCTATCAAAGTACAAAGTTCATATACTTGCACTCATTTTTAACATATATGTATAACTTGAAAGTGTTCATTCCTTTTTATTTATTTAATTTCTATGCTGCCCATCTCTGACTACTTTGATTAAAGAAAAGAACATAAGTGCTTATGCTGCCCATCTCACTGATATAGCAAATCTGGGCAGCTTACAATATAAGTTAAAACAATTGCAATTAGGAAAAAATGAATAGAAAAATGCAAACTTAAAAACCAAAATGATAGGTAGCCTTGAGGTGAGAAACCTACTTTCTCTATTTTTTCCAGTAAAACACAATCATCTGAGTCATTGATTAGTTGATTTTTGGGTCCATACTCCTCATGGCATCATGAATGTATCTAACATTCATTTCAATTAATTCATGTTCACAGTCAACAATACAGCATCATCTGCATATAAACTTGCACATTCACATCCTAACTAACACACCTTTAATGACATCACAAGTATTCCTTATATATTCATAGACAGGGAGATACCATACATCTTTTTCTTATGTTCTGCTTAATGCCGAACCATTCCCATTTACTCTTACGCTCTTTGTTGCTCTTCTTGAATGTAGCAACCAATGTTCAATTCCACATTCATGCAAAACATTGCATAACTCAAGCCTATTCATTTAATCATTTGTATTCATTCTTCTACCACTGGAAGACCTGAAAGAACAGGTTAGGAACAGACTGTTATGGAGAATATCTATGTGACTGCTAAGAGATGACACCAACTTGATGGCACATAAACATTTCATCTTGCTACCTTTCCTTTTGTATAGGGCTGTGATGGTGAACCTATGGCATGCGTGCCACAGGTGGCATGCAGAGCCATATCTGAGGGCATGTCAGGCATTGCCCTATATCAGCTCCCTTCCCGGGGTGTGTGTGTGTGTGTGTTGCCGGAGCCTGTGGATGGCAAAAACCGGACCCAACGGGCCTACCGGAATGGACCTACCTTTCAGGAGGCTTTCCTGAAGCCTGGGGAGGGTGAAAAATGGGCCTTCCGGGTCCACTGGAAGTCAGGAAACAGGCTGTTTCCAAGCCTCCAGAGGGGCGGGGGAGGCCCTTTTCGCCCTCCCCATGCTCCTAGAAAGCCTCTGGAGCCTGGGGAGGGCAAAAAACAGGCCTACTGGAAGTGCGCACATGCATGGGGGGGCACACACACATGCGCTGGGCGGAATTGAAATATGGGCGTGGGCACACATGCATGCACGATGTGTGTGCACTTTTGGCACCAGAGGAGAAAAAGGTTCGTCACCACTGGTATAGGGGAAAAATAGCATCATTTTTCCTATTACCAGGCACAGATGTAGTCCTCTCCAATTACAATCACGAACTTTAATATTTTTCAACATTCTTACAGCATTTATGACTTTCATTTCATTATTTTTTAAAATATTTATAGGATTTATTTCAACACCACTCTTTCACATATCATATATATTTCTCCAATTTTTGCAGCAATCCTATTAGCATAACTCCAAACATGTTTATGGTGGTCAGGAACATAATTCTTTCACTCAGGCAGTTTCTACATGGCCTTTCCTTTGATTCAATCTCTATTGAGTTGGGAGATTACTTTCATATAGGATTTAACTTTTATATTGGCATTTTCCCCTTACCTTTCCTTTTCCCCCCCAGGTTCAACTTTTGATGCTATTAATATGTGGTCTATAGCACATTCAAATCACCTCATCTCTTTTGTATTTTTCTGTGATTCTCTCTGGCTGTTCCATCCCAAATAAAACCATTGTTTTTTAAAAACCCAATTCTATATATGTTTTGTATGTACAGATTTAATACATATAGATCATGTATTTTAATAAAAAACCCTTAAGTACTTACTTATTGAATTGTAAATATTCTCACTTAGTCTTGGGATCATTTTCTAAACTTTCTCCAGTCTATTCATTTCACCTAGCAGAATAATTTTACCTTTTGAATTGCATTAATTCAGGATGGCATACAATTTTTCAAATACTTTTTGATGTTCAATTATTACAGTATCACTGGTCATTAGAATGTAATATTCAGCTGCCATTAACGTATGAATTTTTATTTTCAAATGCACCAACAATCTATATAGCACCAATTGACACTTTCTTATACCTTTCATTTAAAATAAAAACTACAGGTTAATTTTGTTCTGTGTATTAATCAGTTACACATTACAAATTCAAATCATTTTCAGTAACTTCCCACATTTCTCTTAAGTTTCATACACATAACCATAACTGTTTTTCTTTCTTTCATTTGTTAATTCATATTTTACTTCTCTTACATTCCAATCTTTATATATCAGTCATCACCAAATGGGCTTACAGATGTTGACTGCTGCATGTTATGGCATATTATTTCCCACATTATTTTTATAACTCAAGATGGCTAACATGCCTAATATCCCTTCCTCTTATTTTCTCCACAATAATCACCCCATCAGATGAGTTGGGATGTGATTGAGGGACATCACTTATAGTTGATTTTCATGCCTAACTTAAGACAGGACTAGAATTTACAATCTCCTGGTTTATAGCCTGGCGCTTTAATTTTGTAACATCGCAAGCATCTCCTCCCATTATGCACTTTGATTTTGTTCAGATTCACAATCAAAAGTGAGTTACATACATCAGTGTACTGATAACCCTTTTCTCACTCAAAAGGCCCCAAATTCTTTCTCCTGCCCTCTTCACTTATTCAGCTTCCCATCACACTCCTCTTTTAACTACCTGAAGGGATGAGGTCCTATTCCTTTGAGCACAAGGTTGACCATCCATTCATACTTCCTAATTAAGGAATGGGGCTCAAAAAGAACAAATGAATGGGCATTCACTTCCTAGCACTACTCAAAAAAAAAAAACCCATTGAAAACAAGCCTTTCTTTTTTCATTCCAACCATCTAATGTTCAACACCCCACCAAGATGTTTTGCATGAGCTTCCTCTCCACAAGCATCCTCTATTTACCCTAAAGAACCATCCACCCATCTCCAGGTATGCTGGTTTTTAATTGGCATGATTCCATAAAGCATAAGACACCTTAGCTGGCGATTAGGCGAGTTGAAGGCATACACCACCACAGGCGTTGGGGTTAGTAGATTTAAGGCTGCCTTACACTCTTTGTTAATTTTACCTTTTTGGTCAGGCGACGGCTAATTTCACAATGAGAGTTACAGTTACAGACTATCTGTTAAGACTACCGTTCTCCTGGACATTGCCAAGCTTTCCTTCTCAGGACCCTCTTCCGACCCCCCCCCCCTTGTTCATAAACTTTAAAAGCCAAAAGGGTTTTCCCGCTTGCCTCGTATTTTTAACCTTTCGGTCTTTGCAGAGGTTATTCGTTCCTAATCAAAAACACACACTAGTCTTCGCCACAAATCCGCTCGTCCTCGTCCCTCTTCTCTTCACATCACAATCCCCTCTCCTCACGTCGCTCCCTCCCCATCGGGGGGCGAGGTCGCCCATGTCTTCCTCCCCTCAGCCTCGGTGCCCGGGGAATGTACATCTCCTCATCCTCTGGCCGGAAGAACGGCCGTCTCTTACGTTTCCCGGTTGCCCGCCCCAGTCCCTCTCACCCGCGGCCGCCCCCGAAGCTACTATAGGCCTGGTCGTCATAAGCCTCGAAATCCGCCATTGCTGCCGCTCCTGCCTCCTCAGCCTCCCCCGAGCGCGAGCGAGCGCTGCAGGACCCCGCGCCGTTTATATAGCGGGCCAAACGGAGGGGCTGCCCGCCGTGCCGCCTGAAGTCGACCGCCTTCCTGCGCCTGCGCGTTGCGGATGGCGGCGAGAGTGCCCTCGGCGTTGCCTGATTGAAAAAGAATGAGGCATAAGTAACCTCATGAGACAGGAAGAGGTTTTCATTTTGAAAATCACTCAAGGCGTGGAAGGGCAGAGCACATGTTGGGGCTTGAGGTCGGGTATAAGCTTTTCCCAGTTACCTGATCTAATTTAGAAAGCGGTGTAGACAGAGGGGGGGAGGGGGGAAGAAGCGACGTATTTATTTATTTATTTTTGCCAATCAAGGGCCAATAGAGCTTTTTTCATAAAGTGTCTCGTTTTCCAGTTTAAAATGCACAGGCACAACAAGATCAAGAGATAGGAATGTGTATGTTACTGAACTTCTACCGAGGAATTATTGAGTCTGTCATCTGCACTTCTATAACTGACTGGTTTGGTTCTGCAACCCAACAGACTTCAGAGGATAATCAGAACTGCAGAAAAAATAATTACTGCCAACTTGCCTTCCATTGAGGACCTGTATACTGCACGTGTCAAAAAGAGGGCTGTGAAAATATTTA
>JANHFT010008648.1:488905-499126 GCA_032467955.1 Pseudoxenodon macrops
CAACACTGGAAGTTTTTAAGAAGATGTTAGATAACCATTTGTCTGAAGTGGTGTAGGGTTTCCTGCCTAGGCAGGGGATTGGACTAGAAGACCTCCAAGGTCTCTTCCAACTCTATTATTCTATTCTATTCTATTATAAATAAATAAATAAATAAAATAAGGCAGTCATAATTCAATCAAAGTCCGTTTATTAGGAACCTAACAAATTGGCAAGGTCTTGGTGTAATTATGGCTCTGGCCAAGCCTTGGAATTACACCCAGTAACTCCCCCCCCCCCGAGTCACATTCTCCAATCAACTCACAGTCCAGCTATCCAGTGACTCCAAATTCTACCTTCGGCCATCTGTAGGCACATTCTCAGTTCCCATGGGAAAGAATGCTACCTAGCCTCGTTAGATCCCTTTACAGAATACCTGGAAAAAGCTTCGAAAATGAATAGGAAATGACCACAATAAAACATGGCTACCCATATGTCAGCTTCATATGTCAGGGTCAACACAAACTCGTGTTGTAGCAGGCCTGCTCTGAGAGAAGGCTGCTTTGTTTCTTTTCAGAGATAATGCATTGGAATTTGATAAAAGTAAAATTTTCCCTAAGGTTCTGGATCCACAGCAAGACCAGGATGAAGAAAATGCTATTGTCATCACGGAAGAAACAGGGAAGAAGAGAAAGAAATTGCCACCCAAAAATACAGTAAGGTCTATTACTGTTAACTATCACTATCATATGGTTAAAAGTCAACAAACCATGTTTAAAATAGGCTGTGACTAAGACAAGGAAGAGATAGAAATGATATCCTGCCTAAATAGAATTGGGAAGCACCGTGAAGCGGTATATAATTGCTATTCCTATTAATGGGATACGGGATTCTGTCCAATCATTGTAGTTCTTAGGAGTGATTCATTTTCCCTACCCTTCACTTATTTACCTTGATTTGCATGACCTCCCGTCCCACCAGTACAATTATTTTCCCTCTTACAGTATGGAACATGAAACTAAAGAGGGACTATAGCAGTGATGGCTAACCTTTTTGCTATCACGTACCAAAAATGGGGAGGAGTGCGGGGGGGGGGGTGTCGCATGCGTGCGCGCCTACACCCATAATTCTATGCCCCCCGTGCATGCATGCCTGACACACACGCACCCTGGCACACGATGGCATGCCTGTTTTTCATTCTCCCCAGGTTCCAGAGCCTTTCTAGGAGCCGGAGCCTGAGGAGGAGGAAAACGACTTTCCCCATCCCCCCGGAAGCCCTCCAGAGGCCGGAAATGGCCTGTTTGCCAACTTCCGGAAGCTGTTTCACCCTCCCCAGCCTCCTAGAAAGGCTCTGGAGCCCTGGGAGAGCAAAAAACGGGCCTTTCCCACCCCCTCCGGAGGCGGGAAAAAGCTGTTTCCCGACTTCCAGTAGGCCCAGAAGGCTCGCGTGTCCACCAATATGGCTGCACGTGTGCCATAAGTTCGCCATCACTGGACTATAGCAATTATAGCTGAAAGGGAGGGAAACACTTATTTTATTGTCTGGCAGAATCAAGGTGAAGAAAGTGGGGAGAGCTCTGATGAAGACAGTTCTGAAGAAAGCGATGAGAGCGACAAGGAGGCCTCGGAGACAAATAGTGAGGGTGAGGACGAACCGGATGAAAACTTCCGTGGCATGCTGAGGAATGTTTTGCAAGCCGAGAATGCGCTGGTAGGTATTGGAGAAGAGGCTTTATTTAAACAGTGAGGCTCCTGTGTTGAAAGAGACACAATTCTGCATGAAGAATGCTGAGCTTCTCTTCCCGAAATGGGTGTACAATATTAAGAGAGGTGATGAGCTACTTCTTCCTGCTGGCAACGCACAAAGAGGTCTGCTGACTGTTTTACAAAAAAATAAAAAGTGCTCTGGGACGTTTAATAATGCAACTGTAGGAAAGATATTTAGGTTTTTTTAATGGCATTTTGTAGGCAACACATTTTTATTGCACCAGATCTCAGCCTTGGGCCAGCTGGCGTTAAAGATCAGCCAAACGGCACCCCTCTTTCTGTGGCTGCTGGTCATTTTTAGACTTCAATGGGAAGATTTTTTTAAAAAAAATACCCATCCTATATATTTATTTTTTGAAGGACTTGTAAGGTACTTTGCACAAACCTTGCAGCCTCCCTGATATTGAAGTGGGCTGATAGGTCTTCTCTTGTGCAGAACTAGCTAGATGAAATTTACAAAACCAGAATGCATATTTATTTGTTCTACTTGCTTTTAAGTGGTGCGACACCTGGAAAAATACACCATAATCCCCCAAATAAACCAAAATGGAAAAGGTCTTCCGCAGTCACAACATAAGCCTAATATTGAAAAATCAGGCTTGTCAGACGCTACGTCTTTTCTATCCTGCTCTACAGAGTGGAGAGTTAGTCTCTGGCGGAAAGCCACTTGAAGAGACTAGAAACATTTTAAATATGGATTTACAGGTGGCTGTGACGTATAGGTTGGGTTGACATAATCCGAAATGAAGAGGTGATCAGCCGTCTGGGAAGCTGTCTGAGGAGGTGATAAGCCGTCTGGGATTTCCAAGGGAAATCATTAAAACCATAAAAAAGTGAAAGTTAGAATATTTTGGACATGTGATGCAACACCCAGAAAAATAGAAGCATCCTTCACTTAGTCCTCCAGGGAAAGATTGAAGGCAAAGGAGATCCAGATAGAAAAAGAACATCATGCCTTCAAAATCTAAGGGACTAGTTTGGACAAAACTCAGCAGCACTTTTTCGTGCAGCTGTTGATAAAAATAGAATCGCCAACATGATCACCAACGTCCAATGACGGATATGGCACAAGAAGAAAAAAAATATGAGTTGAGTTTGAGTAGATGGGATAGGTTTGCTATTGGTATATTGGTACCTTTCTCCTACTTGACATCCTTGTGACATGCTGGACTGTGAAGTTTAATCATTCATTGCTGGGATGGCTTATGAACCTTTGCTTTGTTGTCCTTTTTTTTTTTACATCCAAGGAAGGAGATGGTAGTGATGTGGATGATGAGACCATGATGTCCCTCGATGAGAAGCTCTCATCTCTCTTTACTGAGCAGAAGAAGCGCATCCAAGCTAAGAAAGACGAGAAGGAAAAGTTGCGCAAGGAGAAAATCTTGCGCCGGGACTTCAAAATCAAGGTAAGAATCCAGGTTTTCTGAGTTTATGGCCTTACGACTAAGATCAGCCATCATTTCAATTGTTGGCCACTTTTGTAAAATCTCTTGCGTGGCATACCACGTCCTCAAATACAAATAAGTAAAAATATTCAATGGCCAAAAAGTTTGTTTTGTTTTGTTTTGTTCTCTTGTACTTGAGATCTTGTGCAATCTTACATGAGGATCCAAATTTTGCCCTAGCTTCAACATTCTTCATTGTGCAATTTCAGTCACTGGATTTTTAAAAAAAGCATTATTCCACAAAAGCTATTTAGAAATCTTTAGGATTCTATGCTGTCAGTTTCTGCCTTGTAAGAAGCTCTGGGAATTATTTGAAAATTTACTCATATGGAGGGAGGCAAAGAAAATGTTGACCAAAGAATGCCAGGCCCATTAACAGTTAATGTAGATAATTTTGTCATGTAATGTTAAAGAGTAAATAACATCTCAGCCCTTGGGAAAGTAAGTTAAGCATAAGAAAGAGACTTAAAATAACCATACCTTGATTCTGCATGAGATAAGAGAGGAAAGAAAAAAAGTTTGTGCTATTATATCCTGCAACAATAGAGTTCCAGTAGATTTGTGACATCTATTTTTTTGACCTCCCGTACTTGGAAGGGCTGACAACTAAGGTCTTACTTAACAGCTGCAGTATTTTCAATGAAAGAGAATATTTGTAGCTCAGGGTTAAATTGTGGAGTCCTTGGTGTTCTCTGAGCTTTGTTGTTTGCTAGCAGATATTTCATGACCCAACTAGGTAATATCAATACGAATGAGTGTGGGATTTGCTATCTGTTTATATATAGTAGCTTTTGGTGGATTATGTAGCAATCAATCGACACATAGATAAACCACACTTGCACACCATGCAAAAGAGACAATAAAGAAACCTAGAAGGAAGCAAAATGACTAGAACATATATCCTCCAGCAGCCAACATTGAGATAAGCGGGGATCAGTACTAGACAAACAATCAGGAGGAAAACAAGACTGTAATCGAGGAACCACTAAACTATTCTCCCACCAAATATGGCAGGGGGAAGTTGCTGTGTATAAAGAGTCAACAATCAGCACATTCACTGGGGATGTTACCTAGTTTGTTTAATGTAAGAACTACAAGCAAACAACCCAGCACAGCATCAATAATTCCACTGCAGCATTGTAGCTGCCGTTACCCTTCCTGTATCTGATGCCCTGCAGATATGTTCCTTCATTTCCAGACAACTGGGACAGTACTGAGTTGGGAATCTTGAAGTTCCAAAATATCTGGAGCAGAACTAAGACTGAAATAAGTGCTGCTAAACATTCCCAAATTGCTTTTTCAACCTGACCCATCTAGTGATTGGTTTACACCTGGTACTAGTTTGGGGTTTTGATGTGATGGGAACTAGTCAAGCAGTTCTTCGGGGCTCTGAAATATTGGAGAAAAGTGAATTGAATAAAATTGTGAACACATTCATTCTAGAAACAGTTCTGAATTTGTGGGAATAATAAGACACCCCTTCCACAGGCCCCTCCCGAAAGCAAAAATATGCAAGTCCTTTTTGGTTGAGTACAATTATTTTAAGGACTTGGTTTATAACAGTGTTTCTCAATCCTGGCAACTTGAAGATGCGTGGACTTCAACTCCAAGAATTCCCATGCTGGTTATAGTTGAAATCTATATATCTTCAAAGTGCCAAGGTTGAGAAACACTGTTTTATAATTTATAAAACATTAAAAAGCTACTGTCATCTTTTAATTAGGTTAAATTAGGCTTCCCACTGACAGTATGGACCATTGCTCATAGACCTGACCAATCTCCAATACAGGTAGTCCTCAACGTATGACCATAATTGATCCCAAAATTTCCATTGCTAAGTTGAAAACATTTGTTAAGTTTTAATTTTGCCCCCATTTTATCTTTCTTGCCATAGTTGTTAAGTGAATCTGGCTTCCCCATTGATATGCTTGTAAGAAGATTGCAAAAGTTGATCACAGGACACTGCAACTGTCATAAATATTGCCACACATCCAAATTTTGATCACACAACCATGTGATGCTGCAATGGTCATAAGTGTGAAAAAAGCATCATAATTTTTTTGCCAATGCCATTGTAACATTGAATAGTCACTAAATGAACTGTTGTAAGTCGAGAAGTACCTGTAATGTCTTCTATTCTTCTGGAGGCATACATGCAGATAATATCTTGGAATCTAATGACTTTTTCCATTGTCTTCCCTTTTTCTTCTTTAAACCCTGCCGATCATAATAATTTGTTCTACTGCACATCCCACTTATGTACCTAAATTGTGTGAGTTGCTGCTCAAAGGAATAGCCACTTTATTTGGTCCATGTCTGATTGATTGGTTCCTCTTGGTAGACCAGTTACTGTTTCCAAATCTCTATTTCAAAGAGATCCTTATCTTCTTTATCTCAGTTTTAGTCTCCAGGTTTTTGTGTCTATATGTTCTCATTGTGAAGATAATTGCTTCAACACTTCAATTTTGGTGAGGCTGTCACTGAAATGTCCTTATCTTTTATGATCTTGTTTGATAATTTCCTTTCTGTCTAACCTTTCAATCTTACTTCTTTTTTTTTTTAACTTCTCCAGCGCACCGTCCATCTTTATCAGTTTTTTTGAGCCCAAGAAAACAAAACTCTCATTTTTTCACTTCTTAGCTGTCAGTTGGGCTATTTTAATTATGATTTCCAAGTACTACAATAAAACTGGAGAGCGATAGTTAATTAGCAATTCTTTTTTTGGCTAACTAACCATCAAAAGAGTAGCATGGCGGGTTTTGTGTGTGTGTGTGTGTGTGTGTGTGTTAAACTATTTAAAAATCACTGAATTGTATGCTTTTTTTTTTAGTTTCATAAATGTCTCCCATGGATTAGATGTTAAATCAGCGAAGGAGTTCAACCATGGATTCCTTCTGCATAACTCTTTCCAGATTTTTGTTTTTCCTATAATGGTCGGGTTGCTGTTAATGTGATACGCATCTCTGTTTATTTTTCATTCAGGTCCTGGATTTGGTTGAACTATTTCTGATGAAGCAGGCAGGGAATCCTCTTGTTTTCAGTGTCATTGACCCTCTTCTTTCCGTGATTGAGCACAGTATGAGCTCAGACTCCAACAAGCAAGAACAAGATTACCTCCGGAAGACTGCTGATATTTTCACGTGAGTTTCAGAGAAGCATTTGTGTGTGTGTGTGTGTGTGTCTGGGGGAGAGGGGGAGAAAGAGGAGAGAGAGTGATATATATATATATACGCCTGACAAGTTGCCTGTGCTGACTTGAGGTGTTTTTAGTTATCTTGTTCTACACTTAATGCAGTCCCCAACTCCTGGGTTTTGGCCCGATATACCAGGCAGTGCAAGCAGTAAGTGTGTGCTCCACTTGCACAACTGGCAGTCGCTCACACTCACACACAAAGCTCCACTTGCACAAGCAGCGGTAGTTCACGCTCGTGCGCGAAGCTCCCATTTGAGCGAGCGGCAGGAGCGCACGTCCTCCGCTTATGCAAATGGAGCTGCGTGTGCTCGCCCGCTGTGTGTGCGGAATAATCCCCTCTCTCTCCGCCACCGCTGCCGCCGGATCGCAAAGGTGGAAAAGTTGGGGACCACTACTTTAGACCACTGTTTCTCAATCTCAGCAACTTTGAGATCTGTGGATTTCAACTTCAGAATTCCCCAGCCAGCATCTTAAATCTTTTTTTTTTTTAATCATAACATTTTATTAGATTATAGAATAAAATACAATAGCAAATAGTAGAACACAGTGTGGAGGAAGAGGGGAAAGAAAAGTGAGGAGGAGAGGGGGAAAAGGAAAAAAAAAGTATTACCTTTTGACTGTCAGTTATAGTAGAACAGGGATGTCAAACTCGATTTCATGGAGGGCCGAATCAGGGTTGTGTTTTACCTCAGGTGGGGGCAGTGTGGGCGTGGCCAGTTTGATGTCACTCATTTCGGGTGCCTCTGGTGGCCCAAGCGCTCTACCAGCGAAAATGGGCTTGCAAGCTCCGTTTTCAGCTGCGATGGCCTACTGCACCCCTCTGCCAGCGAAAATGGAGCTGGTGGGCGCGTGCAGCCTTTATGAGCTCTGTTTTCAGCACCTTGCACCCCTCTGCCAGCAGAAACGGAGCTCAGGGGGACCTGAGTGCTGCCCTCCTGAGCTCCATTTTCGCTGGCAGAGGCATTGCGGGCCAATCCTTCACTGTCTCTAGGGTGGCCCCACAGGCCAGATCTAAGCACCCCACAGGCCGGATCCAGCCCGGGGGCCTTGAGTTTGACACCCCTGCAGTAGAATAAAGCATTAACATCGAAACTCAACTTTTTACTTTTCCATAATAGTGTATAAAATAGCCATTTCTATAACAACAAATCAATTTAATTTAGTAAAACCCAAAACCAAAGTTTCATTTTTTTCCCACCTCAAGCACAAACTCCATGTAGAAACAGAAGTACTTACATTCGTTTCTTTGATCAAAACGGTTAATTTAGCCCTCTTTGCCAACTCCATTAGCTTCGTCCCCTGGTGGGAATCGAAACGCCTTTCCATTTTTGTGCATGTAGTAGACTTAGCTGCCGTCAACATATATAACATGAGAGTTCCAATTTTTTTTTTAAGCCAGCGTCTTCAACCTGATGAGGTTGGGAAACACTACTCTTATCACATTTTCTGATCTGTTGAACTATTAAATTCCACTACATTGAAAATAATATTAAAGATAATGGAAGTTTAATTTAACAACTCTAGAAGATTCTGAACTGGAGTAGATTTGTCTAAAATTATTGTATTTTTTGGACTATAAGACGCACCGGTATATAAGACACACCAAGATTTCAAATAGGTAAGTAAGAAAAAAAAAGTTTTGGTCCTCCCCGGCCCCAGGAGCAGTCTGCAGGCCTCCCAAACCCACTGCACACCGTTTTTTGCAAAAACAGGCCTGTTTTTATGAAAACCGGGGTGTGCAAAGGGTTTGGGAAGCCTGCAGAGTGTTTCTGTGGGCTGGAGAAAGGCAAAAATGACCCTGTGTTTGTGAAAAACAGGTTGCTTTTCGCCCACAGAAACACTCTGCAAGTCTCCCAAACCCTCTATACACCCCATTTTTCGCAAAAACGGACCCGTTTTTCATGCAGAGGGTTTGGGAAGCCTGCAGACTGCTTCTCTAGGCTGGGGCAAGGCAAAATCGACACTGTTTTTGCAAAAAATGACCCGTTTTTCACAAAAACAGGAGGCAAAAATTGCTGTATTCGGTGTATAAGATGCACCAACATTTCCACACTCTGTTAGGGGGGAAAAAGGTGCGTCTTATACTCTGAAAAATACGGTATATATGCAGCTGGCCTCCTAGACCAGGGCAAATCCAAAAATGCCAGGGAATTTCTAGAAGCCTGACAATGGTTACAATTGTTAAGTCAGTAACATGGTTGTTAAGTGAATCTGGCTTCCCTAATGACTTTGCTTGTCAGAAGATCGCAATAGGCAATCCCATAAGCCCGGGACACCTCAATCGTCATAAATATGAGTTAGTTGCCAAGCATCTGAATTTTGATCACATGACCATGGGGATGCCGCAACAGTTCTAAGTGTGAAAAATGGTTATAAGTCACTTTTTTCAGTGATGTAACTTTGAACAGTTACTAATGAACTGTTATAAGTCAAGGATTACCTGTATACTACTGTCCAGTTATATTTTCAATAATTTTCTTTTCCCATCATGGTGGAGGAGGCACCGGGCGGTTAGCCCTAACTTCCTGTCAGATTCCGGTACTTTGCGGAAAGAAAGCAAAGGACACAGTCCTGGTTTGCAATTTTATCTTCGTCGCAAATAGCTCTGGCACGAACTGACTATTAACATGTGAAAATAAAGTCAGGGCTAACCACCCAGTGCCACCTCCATCATTTAAGCCTCTCCCCAGCCCCGGCCAATTATCCACGTGCACGCCCCACCCCTCACGCGGAAACCATCAGGCTCCAAACGGCTAGGCACACCCTGTGCGCAGGTGCCCAGCCCGTGTCTCAGCTGGTTAGCCACTTCAGTGGCTTCAACAGCAGCAAGTGGGTCTGGCCGGGTCAGGCCTGTTCTCGTTGAAACAGCCACGGTCCTTGTGTGGGTTCGTCGGTCCGGTTGGTATGGTGCTTGGTGGGTGTGGCACGGCCACGCGACTCTCCTTCCCCCGCCGGAATAGCAGTCCCGGACCGCCTGGCACACCAGGGCTGACAGTTAAGACCCTGCAAATTGGTAGCAATTTTGGGATCTTCTGAGAGCTGAATACAAGCCTTTAGTGGTTGACTTGTAGCCTTATGGCTTCCCAATTGTGGACATTTGGCTTACGACCATGACTCTACCTTCTCCCCAACTTCCTCCCTTTATCTGTATGTTCTTGTACCAGTTACATGGATTTTAATTCTGTCCTGCTTAGAGCCAGTGTGAAAGAAAGGCTAAGCATAACTGTGGGATTTCTCTGTGATAAGTTAATGTTGTTTGTGGAATGGCGTTTTTTTGTTTTTGTTTTTTAGGAACAGTTTGTGTAGATCCAAGCAATACTGCAAAAATGTGTCCTCCATCCAGGAGGAACTTCACACCTTGCTAGAAAGTTTGGTGAAGAGAAGCTGCAAGCAGAACGACTCTTCAGTAGCCCTCTATTACTTCAGGTGAGTTCTCTGCACCGAGCGTGGGAAAAAATGCCTTTTGCTTGAGTACAAGGAGTCCTCGTCTGATAATGGTTCGTTTAATGACCATTCAAAGTTGCAACGGCACTGGAAAACAAAGACTTATAATCGTTTTTCACACTTACGACCATTGTAGCATCACCTTGGCCACGTGATCAAAATTCAGATGAAGTGTTTTTCCGGTGAGACCGGTCTATCAGGGCAACTTGGTCTACCCAAATATGGCACGGAGTATACAGCTTCCACTTTCGCCTTTCAGCCCCAATCCAGGAGCCTTCGCAGGCGGTTGCTTTCGCGACAAATTATTTTTTGTGTTAAATTTATGTTTTACCGACAAAGAAATAAAGGGAGACTGGTATAGATCTATTTCAAGCTATTTAGCTCTCATGGCTGGC
>JANHFT010008649.1:6834-20567 GCA_032467955.1 Pseudoxenodon macrops
GTCAAGCTATTTTCCAAAGCACCTGAAGGCCAGACAAGGAATAACGGATGGAAACTGACCAAGGAGAGATTCAACCTAGAAATAAGGAGGAACTTACTAACTGTGAGAATGATCAACAATTGGAACAGCTTGCCTTCGGAGGTTGTGGGAGCTCCAATACTTGAGACATTCCGGATGAGATTGGACTGTCATTTGTTGGAAATGGTGTAGGGTCTCCTTCTTGAGTGGGGGGTTGGACTAGATGACCTACAAGATCCCTTCCAACTCTGTTAATCTGTTACTCTGCATTATCTCATGTGTTTGTTTGGGTGTGTTTGTGTATGTGTATAGACAATATAATTAGCAGTATTTGATAATTTGCCCCACATGTATTTTTACCACACCTTTCTATAGGGCACATTAGTGAATTATCTAGTACAACTTCAAACAGTATAAAGAGTAACTTTTTCTATCCAAATATACTTGTCTTTTGTTGCAATTCTACTACAAATTATCCTGAGATCTACTAGTAGACCATATCTACTTATTGTTATCTACTATTACTGTGCACTATAACAATAAAATTAACAATATTTTATTTGTGAAAAGCTTTCCAACCATGTAGATCATTCTGTGATTATCAAAGATGTGCAATATATTTAAGCTAAGTCTTCATGGCAGGCTTAGATGTTTCTCTTGTGAACTGTTCCCAGCAGTTCCTGACACTGATATAAAGCTGATGTTAAAAATTCCACTCTAGATTTCAGTGGTTCAGCAATGGGGCTAGAATAGTACTTGGGCTACAGTCCAGTTACTGTGGTTGATTCCTTGCTTCTTCCCCTTCCCATCTGTGCAGGGAAAATAAACCTCACTGGTTGGTCACATTCCAGAAGCAATGGGTGGAAACTAATCAAGGAGAGAAGCAATTTAGAACTAAGGAGAAATTTCCTGACAGTCAGAACAATTAATCAGTGGAACAACTTGCCTCCAGAAATTGTGAATGCTCCAACTCTGGACGTTTTTAAGAAGATGTTGGATAACCATTTGTCTGAAGTGGTGTAGGGTTTCCTGCCAAGACAGGGGTTGGACTAGAAGACCTCCAAGGCCCCTTCTAACTCTGTTATTCTATTCTATTCTATTCTATTCTATTCTATTCTATCCTATCATTATTGCTTTGATGCAATAATCCTAGAAGCAAAGAAATAGGTTGTTCCTTTATTCCTACTGTCTCCAGCAACGCCGTGGAAACTTTGTAGGCAGGAAAGTCTGATGGTCATGGAAGCAAAGTAACATTTCTTGAGACTTTCTGGCTATATTCCAATATGTCTACATTGCAAGTTAAAAATGGGGGGGGAGAGGAAAGGGAAACTATATCCAATGGGTGGAAAAGTAAGGAGAATATGCTTCACCACGGCTGAACAGAAACCAAGGGGTTTCTGTCCTCTGGGAGATTTCAGTGCTGAATGGAGCGATGAACTTTTAGCCAATTAGAGGTGAAAGTACTCTAGGAGAAAGTATTGCAGAATATACAAGCCAAAGGGCTTGAGACGACTTAGGATGGAAAATAGCAATTTTGAAGCAGAGTGGATTTGTACTGGTCTTGGGTTGGTAAAGGATAATTATCTATCCCTGCACTGAAAAAGTAGTAAAAAGGGCATATAGGCAATGGGGAAAGGAGAAAATGCAGATCACCCAAATACATTATCCAACAAGCATAGAATGGGATACATTCTAATAAGTGGAAAGATCTAAGGCATAATCTAAATGTGTTGAAATATGAACTATTTTTTAAAAATTTAATTACACTTAATTGAATACTGAAAAAACTGAAAATATTCAGATAAATTATTCTGATATAGATTATTCATTCTGAAAATAATAATACCTTCCTATTTTTCTATTCTGTGTCTAGTAGAATTATGTAGAATTATTCTCCAAAAGGATATCTGAAGGATAGGCATTAGATTTTCTGTGCTGGTGGTGTAAAAACACTGAGGGTTCAATTTATATAAATTCACTTATTGAAAAATCTTAAATTTTAAAAATGTGAATGTAACATTAAATGTTATATCAAAGTTTTGGAATCTGTTTATCCATGATTATGGTTGTATCAAGCAGGGGAGGGGGAGAAAGAGTGGCTAAAGGAATCATGTTGAGAAGTTAGACATATGACGTTATTCCAGATATCAACAAATGATTTGTTTTTTACTAAAATATCTGTTTTGAAAAAGGCAATATTTTCTACTAATCAAAGTACAGAAGAATATGTGTAATTATGGCAGCGATTTTGTGATATTTTAAAGTAATATTTTATACTGATCATATTATTATAGTGCATTTATTAGTCAACCAGTGACAACTGATAAATATAAAATATAAGGTAGATCTTTTTAAAGCTTTCTTTTGGTTCATAATTTGTATAATGGGTTTTACTTGGGGCAATCTCTTTAAAGCTTTGTTTAATTTAAACATTTTCTAAAATATGTATGTATAAAAGCTTTAGATAATGAAAAAGTACTCAGTGCACACAAACATATACATCAATATCGGTTAAATGGAAAGTGTGTGTGTGTGTGTGTGTGTGTGTGTGTGTGTGTGTGTGTGTGTGTGTGTGTGTGTACTTCGGACTGACCTAAGTGTAGTACATAAAATTATCTGCTATAATGTCCTTCCTGTCAATGAATACTTCAGCTTCAACCAAAACAATACAAGAGCACACAATAGATATAAACTCATGGTAAACTGCTCCAAATTTGATTGCAGAAAATACGAGTAGTCAATGCTTGGAGTACACTACCTGAAACTCTGGTTTCTGTGGGGTGACTGTCTACTATAGATCTCACCCTATTTCTTAGAGTTCTTTAAGGGACATGCATAAGCACACAAGCATGCCTTCCATTCCTGTCCTATTGTTCCATTTTATCTGAATCTACCTAATGCATTCATAATCTTGTCAATACTTGTATCCGTTTTCTAACATATGCTTGACAAAAATAAATAAAATAAAAATAAAATAAAATACTCAGTGTGTTTCAACCTTTGGAACCATAAGAGGTGTGGACTGAGGAATTAAAAGTAGCTGAGGTTGAGAAACACTGGTCTAAATTCAAATAAATAGACCAGGCAAATCTAAAGTTTGAGAATTCTATTCTTCTTTTCCAGTGTAGAATTTCCACAGCATTTAATACAACCCAATATTCACAAATTGTCAGCAGGCTAAAAGCCTTACAGAAGGTCCATATGCTCTTAGCAAAAAAAAAAGAGAGAAATACAAAAGTAGAAAAACAGTACCCCATACACTTTCTCTCTGCAGCTTGCCAGACTTCAATATTTGATCCTTCGGTTCTTGAGAACTTACCTTTGTATGTGAGTTTTCCCCAGCCATTGGCCTTTGATTAGATTATTTTATTTTGAGGTTTCTCTTTTAAACTTAACATACACATGACTAAACATCATGTTTTCACTACAAGTTGTCCTAGACTTCTAACGATTCATTTGACAACAGTTTGAAGTTACAGCAGCCTCAGAAAAAGTGACTTATAGCCCATCCTTAGAATTATGGCTGTCATACTACCCTGCGATCACATGATTGCAATTTTGACTCTTGGCAACCAAGCTTGTATTTACAACAGTTGCAGTGTCTTGAAGTTACAGATCCCAATTTGCAATCTTCCCAGTTGACCTCTGACAAACTCAATGAGAGAAGCCAGATTCACTTAACAATTGCCTGATTCCAATTTGTGGTCATAAATCAAGGAATGCCTGTATAGTAAGAGGGGAGGATTTCAATGCATTTTTGAGCAAACTTACATGCCTCCCCAAAAGTCAAGTTAAAGCCCTTCTAGGTGTATTTATTCACCTAAACAAAAAGGAGCTTATTGGCAGGGGAAAATTTGGGTAAATAATAGGAGTAGCCAGAGGGTGCCTAAAGGAAAAAAAACTCAATTTGCTTGTCACATAGGATGGAGTAGAAACTGTAGGGTGGGATGGAGAAAAATAAGTTCCAGTCTTTCTGAGTTAATAATAGAATTAAGGCCAAGCCATTTTTTTTGCATATACTCAAAAAGGTAGCAATAAGCCTATGCTTGTGTAAACAGCTCTGATTTAGGTTGAATTTGAAATTCAATACAGACATGACACAGTTTGTATTTGTGATTTGAAATTCAGTGGTAACTGATTCAGATCAAGCCTATTCAAGATTAGGTTTAAAAAATAAAAGATTCGCCTACAGAGTAGACTATAATACGGAAAATAGCAGGGATTGTAGGACCGTTCCATCAGCTTAGCTGCCCAAGATTTCAACTACATATTTCAAAGGTTTTACCAGAATAATGTTTTAAAATATTGTTCCATGCTTCTTTTAAGGCCGAAGGAGTAGAATTAAGGAAAGAATGACAAGGAGTCTCAAATTGATTTATATTTAGCAAAGACCATATACAGCCACTGTTCATTTACTGCCAACTTCAATTAGCAACTGTTTGAAAATATAATGATAATAAATGGTAAACAGTAGCAAAAGAAATAACTTTCTGACCAATGTATGCATTTATGACCAAGTTTTGGATCCTGACAACAGCACAACTGAAATTATTGCTGCACAAGAGATCTTTGCAGTGTTTCATCTCTTCTCTCTTAGTGTTTCTCTGTAACATGGTTCACTTAGTGACCATTTTTCCAGAACCAGATGCTATTATTAAATGTGAGAGAGAGAGAGAGAAGTTTACAAAATCTACCCAATTTTCCATGTGTTTTTTTATTTTTAGCTTTTCATTTGTTTTACTGATTTACCATAGGCTTGTGTTTTGCTGCCTCTTTCCGTGGGTTTTCTGGAGTTGCCGGTGAGCTATCATGCTTTCTTGACTAAACTTTCCTCTCCTGGGAAGATCCCATCAACATTTTGCTTAGTGAGATGCCAAGCTGGATGGGCACCCTGGCAAAACTTGTTTCTTCTGGGTGAGTGTCTCAGGAATGAAAACTAGCTTCTCTTCATAAAGTAGTGTTGTTTTCTGTGTCTTATCCTTGGCTTTTCTGGGATGTCAGAAAAATTGTATATCTTCTTGACAACATTTCCAAGGAAGAGCCGTCAACTCAGTCTGAACTTCATTGAATCAGTGACACAGCTTGCTCGTAGTACCTATGTTTGTTAATTAGTAGAGTCAGCAGAAGGAAACTAGCAAGGTGAGACACAATGCCACAGAAATAGGCAGGTTGTAATTGGCACAGAATGAATGGCATTCATAGTTTTGCCTAGTTCCCTTTCTTAAAAGCAGTAAATACTGAACCCAGCACCTGTCAATGTAAGTTTGGCACATGTTCCCTCACTCAATTGTGAACAATGTAAAAATAAGGTTTGACCCATATTCAGAGAGCTGAAAGTCAAACTCCCAGTTGTATTGGCAGGACTAGCATAGAAGAAGTGTCACATTTCATTAGCATAAGAGACAGTAAAGTGAGGACTTCTACTGACCACATTTAAAAAGCTGAAACTGAAAAAGAGGAAAGAAACCCAAAATAATATAAAGCCTTGCAGCCCAAAAGTGTTCTGATAGGAAAAAGGCTTAATGATGGCATACATCTCCTTGTCTGGGGTTCATGTAAGTGGCAGAGAGAACCCCTCATAATTCAACTTGCTGCTTTTGAATAGCAGGTTATAAAATAATAAGGTTTACTTCATCCTTGAGTTGATCGTGAAGGAGAGGGTTAACCTGTATTACTGAAACCTGGTCAGACACAGAGGTACTGTAAGTACTCCTCCCCTCATGGAAATATGGCCACTGGGTATTCAAGTGTAGTGCTAGCCATGATCCCTAGACAGTACTCTGTGGAGTAGTTATTGTAATTTGGCAAATAGCCTGGAGTGGTGACAGACTTCCCCACAAGTATTGGGAAAATTAAACTTGCCATCCCTTGTTATAGGGACAGAGGTAGTTCAGGAATTAATGGCAGCCATGGACCTGACCCAGATTGCTAATTTAGCAGCAGTCATAGATTAGAGCTAATTTTTGTCTTGATATAGAGCTGAAGAATGTTAGTATTTGCCCCTTTGAGGAGTAAAATCACTATCTATTGGCCTTGGAGTTCTCTGTAGTTCTTCCTTGCTGCAGGAAAGGAGGACTTTTTCAATTAGTTTGCCCCAGGTATCTAATGGAGTTCCTTTGGAAATCTGAGGATCTGGCACAGCCACTTCCTGGAATGAGAAAGCAGCAACAGATTTGGATCAGACCTTGACTATGAAGATTCTCTTTTCTCATGAGTCCTAGAAAATGCCATGAGATTTGGAGGTACATACAATGGTTCTGGACAATGTTTGTTCTGTTTTCAACCTTACTTTTTTAGGCCTTTGAAGAAACCAATTATCTGGACCCTTTTCAGTTGGGATATAGCAGGGGTGTCAAACTCACAGCCTGCAGACCAGATGCATCACACGCTGGTCAGCCCCCCCCCAAAAAAAGTTTAGCAAAGGGTAAAAAAGTTGCAATACATCCCGTGACAATGTGACGCCGTGAGTTTGACACCCTTGTGATATAGCATTGAAATGCTATTGATCACACTTGTAGATGAACTCTTGTGACACTGGGATGGGGTGATCTATCCATCCTACTCTCTTTGATCTCTCAGCAGTTTTTGATACCATTGTTTAAAGTATTCCCCTGGATTGGCTTTGGGAGTTGGGAGAATTGGATATGGTATGGCATGGAAAAGGTATGTGATTGCCATTTTTCCATCTAAGGCTGGTTCCAACTAGTGTTGGTGCTGAGATTTAAACCTAGACCTCTGCTTTACTGGGATCCTCGGGGCTCTACTATCTCTCTAAACTGACTTAACATCTATGTGAAGCACTATGTGAGGTTATCCAATGGCACTGAGTTAGTTATCTTTAGAAACTTGATATTATGCAGATGTATATCTCAACCCCAGATCAATCAAGAAATGCCATTAAGAATTTGCTCAGTGGGGAAGGCTGTGGGGTCTGAATTGGAAAGAAGATGCAAGTTCAGTGCAAGCCTGACCAAACAGCTTCAATTTTAGTCCCACACTCTTCAAGAAACTTCTCATTTTTAATTCTAGATAAAAGTAAATACACTCATGGATAGGAATGATACACAATTTAGAATTTCTCTTGGACTTGATGCTCTTGCTTAAAGAATAAGTAGCAGCCATGTCCAAAAGACCCTTTACACAACTTCATATTGTGTCTCACTTATGCTCAAATTTCTAATTTGATACCCTTGCTCAACTCACGCCTTAATCATCTCTCAGTTGGACTACTGAAATATACTGTACACAGAGACTCTCAGCTCTCCCAGGTGAACCAGACTGGACACATGGCCAGATGAGCCCATTTTAGTTTATTTTGTAGACTATATTAACAGAATGTTGTAAGTCTGAAAGTACAAAACTTCCACTGGTAAATTTGAATAGCCTGATAAATTTTGGCAGGTCCTTCCTAAGTTTCTCTTTCTGATCCTGGGGGGGGGAGTCCTCTCTCTCTCATATAATTTTTCTGTAAGCAGCATTTCTTCACCTTGTCCCTCAAGGTCATTTACACCATTACAGAAGTACTCTTGAAGAGTATCCAGAATCTGTAATTGGTTGAGAAAGAAAAATCATGGGTAATTATGGGTATATACCATTATCCATGAGCTGCTTTGGCTTTCTATGGGCTTCTTGATATATTTCATGGCACTAGGGTGAGCAGGCTTGGTACCATGAATCAAGGCTATCTCCAACTATATCTCTGACAGTGAGATATTTCCAGGCTGTCAGTATGAAAGGAAATGTACCTTTTCTGTCATGATATCTCTCCTTTAAAACAACATAAACCTCAGGGTTTGGATGGTCCTAACCTTGGTAAGCTTCTGTAAGGCTTTAAATTTCCCCCTTGCAAGCATTGGGTTAGAATATTACATAAGCCTGTCTAAAAAAACAGGATTTTTTACTTTAGGTTTTTTTAAAAGTTGGACTTTGTGTCTCTGTTTTTGCTGTTTTATACTGCAATGTTGTACTTCTTTATGCTTATTGTTTATCTTGTTCTGTTGTTAAGCCTATGTTAGCCACCCAAAGACACAATTGAGAGTATGTATATATAAATAAATAAATATTGTCAGGACCTTGGAAGCAGCATAAAGCTTTGAAGTGCTGTGGAATCACACTGTTTGATTTACTGCTTCAAAGCAGATCCTTGCTTTGATTCATAATTTGTTTCCATTGAATCATCCTTCGCACAGCCCTAATACACATAATGAGAACAAACATAGGACATTCAATTGAGTAATTGAGCCAGTGACTAACAGCAACTCATTTATCACAATTTTTCAAGTCCCAATCATTTGCTCACTTAACTAGCCTTTTACATTAAGCCAAAGCATGTCAAACAGACCAGAATTTTTGCTCAGGATGTCACAGGTTAAACCTGGATATTATGTTCCATAGAGACTGCTGTTATGAGTTGATATGGAACTACTTGAACTAATGTGGAGTGTAAGATAGTCAGGATGATTCTGACAATCAGTTCACTAACAAGACATCAGGTGATATCATCTATAGTAGAGTTGATTACTTGTGGCTCTGCAAATGGGTTGAACATTAAGTCTTTGTGCCCAAGTCAAAATAGTCAATGGTGAAGGTTTAGGGACATTTCACAGGTACATATCCTACACTATGCTTACACTGGTCTAAGAGACAATAGTTTTATTTGCTCTTCTCTACTACTGATCTTCTTATTACCATATCTATAAAGGCTAAGCAATAAGAGATACTCAGACTTTAGAGTTACAATTCACTCATTTTTAAATTTTCCCTTTCATTATATAATTCAGTCTTGATTTGTCAACTCAATTGCCAAACATTGCAAATGTATAGTAAAATCTGAAAAATCTTGCAATTGTTAAGAGTGTTGGAATGGGTTATATTTTTAAAATTCATGTGTGCCATCTGTATAAAAATCTGAGCAGTTTGATAGGTAAGAAAATGTATATTTTTAAATTTTTGGATGCTGTTTGCCTCAATTATTTTGTCTCTGTTAAACATGAAGAAGTTTTACTCCCAATTCACCTTATAACTGAGCAACAAATGGGAAACATAATTATGCTACCAAGTACTTTGGCACTCTACTGCCATACAAATGGTACACTATTGACTGGCATTTCCAGTACTGTGTGGTGTTTTCTTACTAGTTGCCAGCTGGCTTACAGTAGCCAAATGTTTGTACTGAGAGAGAAAGAAATGGCCAAATCCTTTGGCAATAATAATACTACTATTAATACTAATACTAATAATATTGATAGCAACAACAATGATATCCCTTTCCATAAAAATGTGGTATATCTTGAGCCAGACCCTCTGTTCTTTCTCTTCAGCTCTGAGGCTTTTTGCAATTCCACATTCTACTTCTGAGAACAGAGTAGCAGATTGTTTGGGCTAGAAGAAGATGGATACAGGAAGCCCCATCTGGTATGCTTTCTTTGTTTCTCTATTTGCTTTCCATTGGCTTTATGGCGTTCCACAGCTTGTGCAGCTTTGAAGATAAAACACAGGAGCTTAACTGGGCAAGGTACATAGAAGCCAATGTTCCTCTGCAGCCTCCACTATTGTTTCTAAACAGAATTGAGTCATACAATATTGTATTTTAAACTGTTTACAGCTTTGGAAATGATAAGAAAATGCCTTCCGTTGGAATGAATACCGCTTTTCAAAATGCTAGGGAAGAGCTTTTATCTCTGCATCTAATGCTCAAAAGCATGACAAGGCATAATTTGTATTCAGAACACCAAGATGATCACAAACATCCTGAGTTTTACTAGGTGCTTCTTAAGAGACATGCATCATCTAATATCTTTAATACTGAAACTCTCCCAACAGTTGCACAAGCATTTTGCTTAAGGAGATGTGCAAAGTAAGAAAATGTTAAGTTTTACTCCTCTAGGTGTGGCTAGGATTTCAATTTGCTCAGAATTTTACTATATTAAGGGTTAAAAAAAAGTCTTGTGCTTTGGAAGATATAGTTGGTGTTAAATATAACTCAATTGTTTGTAAATATGGGTTGACAGAAAATGATTTATATATTAAAGTATGGCTTTAAACTTTTTTGTTTTGTTTTTCTCCCTTTGAATGATTCTCAGAGACTGCCTGGACAAGTCCCTGCAATTCTCTTGGCAAAAACCTTTTCAGAAGTGCAGCACCTGAATCAACAGTAGTGACTGTGAGAGAGATCTAGGTGTCCCAATGGATCACCGCTTATGCATGAGTCAGCAGTGTGCTGCAGTTTTTATTTTTTATTTATTTATTTATTTTATTTTGTCAAGCATATATTAGAAGTATAGACAAGATTATGAATACATGAGATAGATTTGGAGAAAGGGGACTAATAGGACAGGGACGGTAGGTATGCTTGTGCGCTTATGAACGCCCCTTAAAGACCTCTTAGGAATGGGTTGAGGTCTACAGTAGACAGTCTAAGGTTAAAGCTTTGGGGGTTTGGGGAAGAAACTACAGAATCAGGTAGTGTATTCGAGGCATTGACAACTCTGTTACTGAAGTCGTATTTTCTGCAAACAAGTTTGGAGCGGTTTACCATAGGTTTATATCTATTGTGTGCTCTTGTATTGTTTTGGTTGAAGCTGATGTATTCATTGACAGAAAGGACATTGTAGCAGATGATTTTATGCTCTACACTTAGGTTGGTCCAAAGTTGGCAAAGTTCTAAATTGTCTAAACCCAAAATTTCAAGCCTGGTGGTATAAGGTATTTTGTTTCAAGCAGAGGAGTGGAGGACTTTTCTTGTGAAATATTAGTTACCAAAAAAGCCAATGTACTCCTGGGTTCAACAGAAGGATAGTATCAAGATCACAGGAAGTAATACTACCACTCTAAACTGCACTAGTGAGGTCACATTTGGAATAGAGCATTCAAGTCTGGTTACCATGATACAGAAAAGTTCTTCATGGATTGTGCAGGATTGTAATGTGCATAGTTATAGAAGCCAAAATCAGGATCCTATAGTACTGTACATAGATACTGATTTATAATATGACAATGGGTTGCAATTTGTGCAGTGAAAGTATTACGCTATTTCTGGCTTAATATTTACACTCTTCAGTAAGAAGGATTATTAAGGATTCCTGATTGGGAATATATAATAAGAGCCTTTCTATCCAAGTAAGTTATGGTAGCAATATAATACTTCATTAACCCAAAATTTACAATCCATAAGCGTGACGGAGTCCCAAAGCCATGATTAAAGCTTCTCTGTCACATTATTTGTTTATCTGAAAAAATATGGGGTTTTCCTATTAGAATACTCTGTGTGGGTTAATTCAAATATCTAAACATTTCCAAACTAACTATATTATTGTTAAAAGTACTCAATTATAGCATCAGAAACATGGTTAGATGCTGATTATGGAACAAATCATAACAGTTCATGTGTTGGTTTTAAGATGATGGAGGAGGAGGAGGAGGGGTTTTCACAATATTATATTGAACATTTATCCACTACAGTAGCCTTACTAGCAAAAACTACAGGTGGCACAGGGCATTTAGGCCAGTGGCCACATTTGATCTTTGAACTGTATGTTGGGACTCATATGCTAAAAAATAAGGAAAATCAAAAAAATAAATAAATAGAGCAAGGACAAAAAAATCTTAATTTAATTTTAATCATTTCTATTTATGAAGAATGTATGAGAACTAAAGTAAGTTCTCATTCATTTAACAATGTTCCTTTATGTAACAATAACAATTGTAGTTGATGGCAACTTTTTAAAAAAAGGCCTTACTTAAGGTTTTATGGAAGCTTTAATCTGCAATCTGGATCTGCAATCCAGAAACTGGATTGCAGATCCCTGAAATCTCCTTAGAGATTAATCCTCATCTCTAAATAAATGTCCCTTCTCTGAAAATTTACTAAAGTCCAATTCTGAACATATTTCATAAAAATTGTGACCATCTGTCCCAAACACATAAAGAAATGTGAAGAAATAAGAAAGGATACAAAGGGGGGGTATGATTGTATGGAAAATTGGTATTATTATGTAAAAAATATGATATATGAAAATGTAATGTAAAATTAATATTGTGGAAAATAAAAATTGTTTAAAAAAAAAAAAAAGATAACCCTCACTTGAAGAGGGGCACTAGGGCTCCTCCAAAAGTCAATTTTGTGCTTTCCTTCACTAACAGTGCCGTAACATTTTAGACAAAAATGCCACTGACTCTCTCTTTCCTTCCCACTTCTGGGTTAAACCCCTCAAAGCCATTTCCTTACCCAGGTAACACTAGGCTCTTTGCATGCCAGTCTTTATTCAAAATAGCATAATTATCCATAGCCTACAATATCCAGTCAAACCTAGAAATTTCCTCAACGAAGGAGTTATTTTTGTTATTTCTTTCATTAATCAAATGTCCTAAACATTTTATCTCTCTTTCTACATATTGTAATTTCTAACAATTCCTAAAAGGGCAATAACTTTTAGTTTGTTTGCTAACAAACAAACATGCCATAGGATGAAGCACCTTATCTGCTAAGTATTCAAAATACACGTAGACATAAAGACATAAAAGAGCAAGAAAAACAGCATCAAAAATAAAACAATCTAAATGAGGTATTTTGAGCCAATACTCTGAAATATATTTGGGTAATTAAGCATTTGAAACCTCAAAAATTTCCAGAAGGAAAAAGAAAATCAAAATTGTATTCAAAGTCAAAAACAGAGCCATTTGAAAGGCAGGTATCAGATGCCACCCTTTCTCAAGCTGGCTCAGCAGAGAGAGAGAGAAAATGGTGAAAAGAACAAAAACCCATAGCCCCCCTTGCTCTTCCAGAGCAAAAAAATAAAGTTTTTAAAACTACACAGAATTCTCATCTCCTTTTGCCTCTCAGCGTCCTTTCAACAAAACAACCCTCTGCATTTCTCTCTAGCCTCAACAACTCACAGACATTTTCCACAAATTTCTCTCCCACATACTCCATGGGATCTTTACTTACTTCACAACAACAACAACATCATCAACAACAAAACCTTGCAACTTATACAAAAGGGAATCTCTCTGAGAGGGGGGGTCAACACACAGGCATTCACAGATCTCAGAATCGCTTTGCCTTATCACTCCTTATGAGCCTCGGGGCAGCTCACACACTCACATTTATACTGATATCAGACATTTTGTATGAACTAATTTCACATACAAACTTTCATTTAATGCTTTCTCTATGCAAACCAATTATTATAATTATTTCAGGGAGTTTTTTCCCAAGCCAATGAGCTCCATTTTCTATCATTCGGGATGTCAACCTCCATCCAGGTTTGGAAATGATTACATTACATTACATTTCCACGGAAAAATATTTTCAGGCCTGGGGAGATTTTGTCCCTTTAAATCTTCACTTTTCCTTTCCTTGGGCAACCTGTAGCTCATTCCCGAAGCAGTGGGAAAACTCAGAGAGCAGTTTCAATCATAAATGTGATTGTGGGCCCTAACTACTCTCCCTTTCCCCACAGCCTCAAGCTGAAGCCGAGAAGCTTACTTGTTTTGCAGGCTGGTCAGACATTATCACATCAAATAAATCAAGTCAAATTATCTGAATTCCCATTCAGGCAGGTGTTACCATTTTTTTTTGTTATTTTAAAGTTTTTATTGAACAATTAAGAAAACAAAACAGAAAAATAAAAAGGAGAATTTTTACAATTTCTTCCTTATAAACAATTCTTACATCAGTATATACATATTTACACATGTCATTAATCCCACTCTTG
>JANHFT010008649.1:28488-40729 GCA_032467955.1 Pseudoxenodon macrops
TTTGTAACAATAGAGTTATTCTTGAAAGCTTGGAATTTGAAGGGTGATATTCTTACTCCAGAACCTAAGAACTGAATGAGAAGCTAAAATGTTCAGATTCTTTTAGCCAAATTACCAGGGCTGTGTAAAAGATGTACTTCACGATGAACAAAAATTTGAATTAAAGAAAATGCATCTTTTTTTCAGACTAGTGTTGATGTTTCACCCAAGTATCCATGCCCAGCCACTTTGCTTTATTGATTTCAATGAGATGTGCTTTCAACATGCTCTTATGCCTCTTATTTGCACAGTCCTAATACATACCTCACAAACTGACTATGTGAATTCAACTTCTGCAAAGCCTGTTTTATTCAAGCCATTTATTATTAACTCTCTCTTTTTTAAACCTTTATTATTAACTCTCAGGGGAAAAAATGAAATATGCCCAGTAATCTCCTCCAAATTTAAAGTAAGAGAGATCACCATCACAATGATTATACTATTTTATTCTCCCTGAAATATTACCGGTAGGATTTTGATTTGTTTTAATTTTTACTACTGAATGCTTAGAAGAAGCATGCCTAAAATGTTTCCTGATTATCATAGGTAATATATATTTAGCCCAATAAACTTGTTGCTGTTGCTGGTAACAATGTGTTTTGGGAGGGAGGGACAATGGAAAAACTGAAGCATAGCCCTAAACTGTCTTTTAATAAAATTGATAGAACAGTTGTTTACAGATGACTGTCAAGTCTCATAACCACAACTTCCCACTTCACAATATTACCCATCCAATATAGTTTTCTGCTTGTCATCTCAGCATACATAATGTATCAGGTGAATGTGGAGAGACAGTTTATAGAATTTCTAAACTTGTCTTTTGTTTGGGTAGCAGTTTTAACTTTAAATATGAAGGGTAAGAGCCAGACAAAGACTAGCTGTTTTAATTATTATGGAGATCAAGGTTTGAGATGGGGGATTTAAGCTGTAATTTTATGCTTGCTTATTAAGGAATAAAGTCACACTGAATACACTGAATAGAATATTTTTCTCCCTTTTGGCAGCCAGGAATGATCAGCAAAGCTCTTGGCTTGGGCAGCTGCTACAAACAAGAACAGCCGTGGCAAGGATCGCAAATGGGTCCATGTTTTTGAATTTATCACCTTCATCTATTGATTTGGTTAAAGAAATTGTTTGCAAAGAACAGCTAACACATGCAAATGATTCTCTGATTGTCCAGTCGCCTACCCAGAAATATGTAAGTATTCCAGTAAATTGGCCAATAGAGAGGCTTTACAGGATGAAAATAGACCAGGCAGGTCAAGTACCCCACTAATTATTGAAAGCATATTTCTTTTGTTACACATACCAGCTAACATATATTAGATCTGGAAACTTAGATCTGGGTGTGCTTGTCTTGACCAACTACTTAACCAATGCAGCACACCAGCTTTTGTTCTGTGACCTATTTGTCTCTCATCATATGGTTTTGCTAAACAAGCATAATTCAACCAGATAGGAACCTTGATTTATATTAATTACTCAGATGAAATTATTGATCCTTTTGTCCTGGCGCTCATTCTTAAACTCCTTATTTGAAACACATAATTACCATTGAGTTTAGGTACCAGTTGTGCTTTTTTTTTCTGGTTCAGATGAATGTGAATTTTCAACTATATTAAACATATATTACTTTAATATCTGTTTAATATATATTTAACATATTAAAATGTCCAGGCTTAATACTACGGAAAAGAAAGGTGGTAAAAATTGAGTCCCACACCACTGTGGATACACAAGGCATTTAAAATTTTTTGTAAAGGTAAATGGGAAGATGAGGTGTTACCTCTTTATATATGCAAAGCTTCTGTTATGAGAAATTTTACAAAATTATTTCATTCTCTGAAGAAAGCAAAAAGAATGAATGAACTGTGCAAAAACTAATAATAAGGTTTGGTAAATTGCTAGGTGTGGTGTATGAAAACTGAATGAGTTTACATAGGCACGTAACATAGAACATACCACAACTTTCCAAAAAGCACATATAAATACACAATTCCTTTCTCTTGTGACAGCGCTATCTTTCATAGAAATAGTAACTACTGAATGAAAGAGATTTTTTTCATTGGTTTCCTATTATTGCATTGTATCACATCGTATGACATCGCATGACATCGCATCACACGGTACCATAATATGTTATATACAAACAATTGAGCAGTTTTACCAATGAAAATAAGTTAAACTTACTTTTGTGATGTATGTGATCTATGTGATTTTTATTGAAAGTTCTGAAATTTGTCTAAAGTATTGAGAGTTGTACAATCAGTATTGAACTGTCAGGGATATTCTGCATACATAATATTAGGTATTTTGTTTTTGTGTTTAGTACGATATACCACCTAAATGACACTTTGGGTTTTAGTAGTAACATTTTCATTGGTAGATATCAAAGACAGAACCTTTTGCAGTAGTAGTCCCACAGTTTTAACATTCTTCCTCAAGACAATATTTTGTCATTTTTTGCCATTTATGGAAATCTTACAGTTAGTTTTATTATAAGCGGTTTTGCTAATGGACAGTGCTTTGGGGAATAAAATTAGCTATTCCTCTTCCTTTAACAAAATTGCATGAATTGCAAATTGTCTTCTATAGTACTTATGATATAGAGTTAAACTCACCTTGCAAAAGGAAAATGTCCAGATATTGGAATATAAATATTTTTATTATAAATGCTAGTATGACTGTAATCATTTTATTACCTTGGAAAGATATTGAGCAGAAAGAAGTGTATAACTAAGCTATGATTATGATTATTTGATCACTGACTTTTGATTGAATTTGATTTATTTGATTTTAAATTGCATGTGATTGTCAACACATAGATAGTATTTACTGTAGTGCTAGAACTGCTCTTTTTTTAAAGTAGGATCCTTGCATTTTTAACAAATATATAGAAACAGAGATTTCAATGGTCACAAGTTACCATGTCATTGATTTAAATAGCTATGTTTCTTTTGTTTCATATCAGTATATTTATGCTTATCTTTACTAAACCATGGCAATGACCTGTTGGGTGTGAATAGTCCCATATGCTGCTCCAAATTTTCTAATTCCTACTCTGAATGCCTTGACAGTGCTCAAAACTTCTATAACTATAGAGCAATTTTTGTTACAATTCTGCTAATGAATCAGATGAGACGGGAGCTAACATAACATCCTTTTTGTTTTAACATACTCACTTTATCTAGTGATTATCTGCTAATAACTCATAGTTGTTTTTGAAACAGACATTTCTACTACTCCTGTTTGCCACTTGTCATTTAAATGCTTGCTATTTACTGTACTAATATTTTTTTAAGGAAAAAAATTCCAATAACTGCTTACAAACTTGGAATATTAAAATAAAAGTTCAGGAAAAAGAAGGAAGTGAAATAAATGAAAAGGCAAACTGATTGTATATGATCTGGGTTTAATATAACCAACAAGAAAGATTTTTGTCTAATTTTTCACACAACATCTCTCACCAAACCAGGCTGCCTTTTACGCTAAGATTCAAAACCTACCATGCTAACAGTTAAAGTGATTCCATTTCCAGCAGCAGCAAAAAGCAAAGGAACTTTGCTCAGAGACATGATGGAAAGAGGACAAGCAGAACAAAAAAACGTCAGCTGAAAAATAAATTGATGATAGTTAACCATCTCCCAAGTTATAGACTTTACCGTCTATATAGCATTATTTTTATGTATTTACTTAGAAATGGACTGTCCCCTAAATCTAGATGCTCAAGATGTTCCTTCTTTTTAGATCAGCAATCTAAATTTTAGATGAGAGAATTCTATTTATTATGATGAATTTGTAAAATATTTCCCAGAATACACGCAGAACATGTGGGGGGGAAATCCTTCTTAGAGCCAATAGCATAATCACATCTCAGTTCTGTGACATTTTGACTCCATACTCAGACAGCATTTCTTTTTCCCCCCATTTTTCCTTCCAGTATATTGCTCAAATGGATCATATACAAGTGAACCCTTCTAAAGATTCACTGTTTTGTGAGTACGGTATACCATTTATTGAGAAATATACATACGGAGGTAAAAGGAGCAGGGTAAGTAGGTTTGAAACTCTATCACAGGATTGTAGATGTGGAGAAAATAATAGGAGGAAGGAGTATTATCTATGTTCACCACCTTGCATTACCTATAAAGCAATAAAAGCGGTAAAATAAATAAATATTGTCTCTCTCATTGGGATTTTATGTATGACGTAAGACAGCTGGAGGAAAAAAAGAGAAACAGGAAGAGTCCCAGAGAAATCACAATTTTTGTGGTAGACTGAATTGTTCTCAATAGTTATTGCAGTCAATCATCCAGGTCAGCCAGTGAAAGATCCTACAGGCACCATTTCTACATGGTAGCCATTTCTTCATCCTTTATCAGATCATCAAATCCTGTCACATTTTTCGTAGGCTTCAAAGCTTAAGACAAGGCGCGTTCAAGATGTCACATTTTGTTACAGACTCCAAAGAGCTGAAGAGAATGGCACTGATGAATCAGAAGTGGAGAGCATTATTAACACTTTTACGAATGAGCTCGCTACAGTATATGCAGGTTAATGATGAAAAAATAATTAGTTATGTAATTAGACTCTGTCCACATGAGACACATGCAGGTCTAAGTGCTTTGAATTAGATAACACCTGACTTACCCAGAGAGAGAAAATAATGAAAACTTGTTAAGAGCTGTGCTCTTTTAATTAGAATACTGTGGAGTCTTGAAATTTTCTCAGTTTGTTATTTTACTCCTGGTTGGAAGTAAAAACAGCAGCTTCTCACTAGTTTCTTGGCCTGTTAGTTCAGAAATACGTAACATGAACATTCCTATGTAGAACCTGCTGATTTTACCAGACTTGGATGGAAGGAAAGACAATTAATACCTGCCATAGGCATTGACCACAAGATTCAACTCAATCTCTGTCTTAATGCTTCAGAAATTGTTCTATGCAGAAATTTATCCTGCATTTCCTTTTACCGATTCTCATGCAATAAAATGAATTAGAATTTATTTGAGAGAATAAGAAAATTTGAGTCAAATTCTCAGAGATATAGTATGGCGCTTCTTTAGTTTCAGGAAAAGCAGAAGGCCTGTGGGCATGCATCTTGTCTTTCACTGTACACTCATCTTCTGTAACAATTTGTTGACTTTCCATGCCTCCATGAAATCCCCAAGGGAAGGCATCATGAGGAAACTTCTCTGAGGAGGGGGGAAGGGGCTTCTCCTATTGGGAAACATGGAGAGCCAAGAAGGCTTCCAAAGGATGGAAAAATGAATGGCAGAAACAATACCCAAACTAGCATCCTCCCCCATCATCATCATCAACAATGAAAACTAAGAAGAAAAAATACTGATGTGGCTAACGGATGTCTCAACAAACAGATGTAGAAGCTCTGAATGGATAACAAGATGTTGATCCCTGACCTGCCAAAAAGGAAGCATGAGCTCGTATTTTTGCTGCTCCAGATGGATAGGAGGGATTTCCATCCTCTTCTGGCACGAGCCCTGCCATCCGGTCTGAGGCAGCTGGCGAATCCCACTCTCTGATTTTCAGGACCATTTGCCTTTTAGCAGCAGGAAAGTTCAAAGGCTTTCCCACTATGCCAAAAATCCTTCTCTCTTATTCTCTTAATAACCACGGGTGGCAGAAGAAACAGGGAGGAAGGAACAGAAATCAGGTCTTTTAGAATCTGTTCCTCCAGCACAAAAAGGATCCACTTTATGCAATGGAAGCTGAAGCAGCTTTCTATGTTTCTTTTATCTGGGAAATATGGAAGGGAAGCTGCTCTTCTGTGGACATCCTACCAGTCAAAAAAAATGCTTATCACAGGGATACTGGCCAAACAGGCACCTTGGCCTAAGATGCTGGGGGAGAGCTGTCCCACAGGGAAATTGCTCTTCGGTTAGCAAAATGTGCCTCCCCATCCAGGAAAGCTGCCCACAGACAGCCACTCTGTGGGAAGAAAAGCAGGAAAAAGCAATTCTTCAGAGCACACACACACACACAGTTGAAACTAGAACTAGAGGATAGTCTAGAGAGGAAATTTAACCCTCGGGACACAGTTTTCAACTGAAGAACTGCTTTTCTTTGCTTGAAAGGTATCTGGGGAGGGTATCTTCAGCAGGGGTGGGTTCTAACTTACCTTGCTGGCAGTTCGCTGTTTGCCGCGCCACGTGAGCACACCTCACGCAGTAAAAAAAAGCCCCAAAAAATTCCAAAAAAACCAGGCCGAAAACAAGATGGTGATGCATGCGCAGTGCTGTAAACTCGGCTTCTGCACATGTGCAGAAGAAAAAAATCTGAAATTTCTTTTCCCAAAAAAAACAAATCCCCAAAAAAAGATGGCGGCACCCATGGAGCAACATAACCGGCTCCGTGACCTCACCAGCGGCCTACTACCTACTCGGTAGAACCAGTCCAAACCAGTAGGAACCCACCTCTGATCTTCAGCCTCCCATCCCAAAATACTGGTCTCTTCTGCCAGAATAACTGCATCTAAAAATATTCCTGGGAATATTTAACTCCTAGGGGAGTTTAATAGTGGACAGGCGCTGATTGAAGTGGCACATGCATTGGAGCTCACAGACACTGTTGCCATGGTAAGGAAAAGATGGTCTGCTTCCCCTCTCTGTCCTTTGCTACACCTGTCAAGAAGAGTGGTCAGAGAAGGAGGAAACCAGCTCTTCTTCTCTTTCCCTTGCTTTTCTTGCACTGGGTTATCAGTAGGAAAAGATGGTTCTTTGAGTCCCCAACTCAAGGAATCACTCTGTGGAATCAAAGATCTACAGCAATTACAATTACACTCTGTGGAATCGGAGACTCCATTGTCAATTGTTGCAGAGGTGGTATTCAGCAGGTTCTGACCAGTTCTGGAGAACCGGTAGCTAAAATTTTGAGTACTTCGGAGAACTGGTAAATACCACCTCTGACTGGCCCTGCCCCCATCTATTCTCTGCCTCCTGAGTCCCAGCTGATTGGGAGGAAATGAGGATTTTGCAGTAACCTTTCCCTGGAGTGGGGAGGGAATGGAGATTTTACACTATCCTTCCCCTGCTACGCCCACCAAGTCATGCCCACCAAGCCAGGCCCACAGAACTGGTAGTAAAAAAATTGGAATCCCACCCCAGAATTATTGCCCTCTACCTGTCTCCATCCACTACTTTTGATGTGGGCAGAACTCCTATTCTACATTGTTGCCAAAATGGAATTGGGTTCTTCTTTAAGGTGGCCTATTTTTCTGCCCTTCCAGCAAAGGATAACAATGCTTCAAGCTCTGAGAATAAGTTTTTAAAGAACTAGAAAACTCTTAAGGGAAATGAAAACCTCTGAGAAATTTCAAGGCAGATTTCAACACTACATTAGAAAAAGCCTGACTGAACTCAGAATAATAATTCAGGGGGTTATGATTAAATCCAAAGCAAGATTTGAGGAACTGAGGCTTCCTGCCTTGCATTGATTAGCATGAGAAACCACAAGTGTCTGTAACTTAAAAAAATGCTTTTGAAAGAACAGAATGAATTTGAGGCACATGCATCATTGAAAGTAGACACAATTTACCGTACATCTTTCAGAAGAATATATTTACCACATTTCAAGTAGATCAGTGCAACAGATGAAATGCAAACAATGTCTTTATGAATCTCAAGTGTTAACATATTCTATTCAGTTGTTTGTTGGGCAATATGTACAAAAACATAGATGTATCCTGGGATAAGAGGTCCAAATTAGTGTTTAACTAACATACAGAATTTGCTGCAACAATAGTATGGGAATGGCCATGCAATGCCGGGAGTTCACTGAAGAAAGCAATTATACTGGGAAGATTTAGTGGTAAAAGGAGACCATTCCATCAAAGAACACGATGGCTGGACACCATCAAAGCTGACAAAGCAGAGGATAGAAAAACTCAAAGAAGTAGTGCAAGACTGGAAGAAGTTGAGAGATCTGGCCAAAAGACAGATACGAATGAATGGATAACATCGTCATTATTCAGATGGTTCTAAAACAAGTTACATTTTTTAAATTACAAAATCAACTAGTGCAGGGGTGTCAAACTTGTGACAACACATTTTCATCATGTTACGTATCACAACTAAACCGGAGGTAGGAGTGGCCAGCACGTGACACATCTGGCCCATGGGCCACAAGTTTGACACCCCTAACTAGTGTCATACTTTCAAATTGGTCCAAATGAGGAAACAGTAGACCACTAGAAATCTACCTTATTGTGAAAGGCTAGAATAACAGACTCTTGAGAACGGACAAATTCTCTTTCTTTCCACTTATACCAAAGTGGACCAATCTTGAATTTGTTTCTCTTTCCTCTCTTCCAGGGATAAACTGCTTAAATCCTTCTTCAGAGCATCTCTATATACTTTCACACAGAGAAACTCTTAAATTGTGATAGCACTGTGACAATTTTCAGTTTCAAAGAAAAATAGGCATCTCAACCATAGGTGTTTGCAGCTATCCGCCATGAAAAACTGAATGACATCATGAGGCCAACTTCATATTTTTAGACATCAGATCCAAGACCTTAAGTCATTGGGTTTGTGTCCTGATGCACATGTCAATCACCTGGAACCCAGTCAACCCTGCAGATAATTCTGTCTTTATTCCAAAAAAAAATAAGGGCTTTTTTTCTGCATTCAGTGTCCTACGATTTTCAGTAATTTCATCTTATTCTTATTCTAGAATAGAACAGGGACATCTTTGGAAGAAGAACTAGGAAATGTTTTGTTATGTTTATGCATGACATCAAACACATTAAAACTCCACTGTGTTCTTGTTTTCGAAAATGATCAACTGGTTGGTACATCACAAAACATGCAAAAAAAATTGTCTGTTCAAAGCTTTGCAATACTGAGGTCCTGTTTCAGAAGAAAAAAATTATGTTATCTTCTCATTGTTTCCTTTGTTTCAACATAGAATGATAGCCTAACAAATCTGCAAAAAGATACAGCATTCAGAGCATCTGTTTCCCTGGAGATTAGACATACATTTGCTCTAAGGTATGTTACTTATTTTCTTAGATATTATATGCTAATAGCTGCAACTTGCTCATTCTTTAATAGAAAACATTTTCTTCTTTCCTTTCCTTAAATTTCAATGTTCAATTATTTTGTTTGGTTATATAATTTTCTTTTTGTCTTTTCTTTACTTTGACAGAATAAAAACATTTCTAATGGTAAACGTAATTATTTCTCATCATAGTTTGTATTCCTAAATCCAGGAACCCCACAAAATTATGAAAGCACTACACTTCCTCTAATAAAACGCCATCCTGTCATATAACATTTCCCAGAAGTTTCCATTAACCAAGGTTGCTAAATTTACTTCTTTGAAAATCAGCTGAAAAAGACAAGATCCATCAAGTTAATACAATTTCTACCTTAGAAGTGTTTGTGTCATTGTGCTGACTTTGTCTGGAGGTAGAACTTGCATGTTTCTTTAGCAGCAATGTTTGAATTGCCCTTGGTTAGAGACCTGGAGAATTGCCACAAGCTGACACAGAAACTCCAATGCTTAAAACAAAATGCCGCTCCTACACATGATAACAGCTGGCTATAATTTGCACTTTTTCTTGTACTAACATTTCATTGAGAAATATAGACAGTTCCAAATATTTCATCCTCTGAGTTTAGCAAACTAAATGGAAAATGAAATAAAGTGCTTTTTTAAAAAGTTCTGGTGGCAATTTTGAAGGAAATTGCTAATTGAAATGCAACTTTTATCCAGAATAAGGTTCTTTATGGGTATTAAACTGCAGGCAAAATTTTATTTATTCAAAATTTATATAATGAACTTATATAATCACACATATCAATGAATAATAATAATAATGAAGAAAAAAAAACAAATGCATACACAGAATCAAAGACAGATGCTCCCTAGTACCATGAAATCCACACCAGAAGTTCTATTGACTCTTTTTTTTAAAGTTATTTATTTTCATTTATATATTTAAATTTCTTTAGTTCTCATATTTTGGGGAGTAAAGCAGAAATCAGTAAAGTTCCCAGATGTTTCTATTTATTATAATTCCAGATATAATAAAAATCACCAAGCAGAAACACTTATATACATCTGAAGAAAGTATCTTTTTAACTGAAAAAGAAATTAAAATCCAAAAAAGTGCATTAAAACTGAGGAAGATTAGTTGTCTCTATAAATGTAGGCTTCATTACAGTTGCGAACTTGAAGGAAGACCCTACCTTCTGTCACTCAATTCACCAGCCAATTAGGGAACTCACTTTTTTCTGATTTGCTTGCTAGGAATGACAGTTCAGAGGACAGATGGGTTAATTTCTGGTTTCCTCCTTAAATCTGAAATAAAAAAAGAACCGCCCCGCCTCCACCTCCAGTAACTGGGGATGAAACCATCTGCATCACCATATCCCTTTGGAGACAGTTAAAACACCATTTTCCCCACCGAAAACCGCAACCTCAGATGTCCTTCATTTTCATTACTTACAAAGCAGCCCTTTTGCTACACCTCCTCCTGCTGTCATCTAAAATACACAAAACCTACCAGGTGTGCTTTTGGTGGCCAATTTCATCATTAGCAACACCCACTGGAGGTCCCTAAAGTAATTCCTGTAGGTGTATCAGTGGGGAAAAAATGCCATGAGTGGTCACTCATGCAGTTATTCACAAAATATTATTTGAGGCTGAATTTTCAGCATATGGCATAGAAATCTGCTCCGCTAGATCTTCTGAAAGACTCTGGTGTTAAGCCTTCCAAATTTTCTTTTCCTGAGGAAGCAAAAGTGCAACCCCTATGAAGTATTTATTTACATATTTGGTATTTATTTATTGCATTTATAGTTTGCTATCCCTCAGAGAAACATCTTTCCATAACAACAATCTATCTTGTGTGTGTGTGAGAGAGAGAAAATATTTGGCCTAAAGTTAGCCAGTATGCTCCAGAGTCAAGTGGGAACTTGTGTCTTAGTCTTCTTGGTAAAAGTCTAACACTTTAACAATCTCATTTCCTCCAACTGGCAGCCCTGGCTCTTTTTCCATACAGACCATAATTGTACTGGGAAATTCACTGACACAATTTATGACAAACTACAGTGGAACTTCCCATTCATGACCATAATCCATTCCAGGATTTTGGCCGGCATCCGATTTGGTCGTGAACGAAAGTAAGACTGACTGTGCATGCTCGGACACAAGAAAAATGGCACCGAAGGGGAAATTGCCATGGCAGGGAAAATCGGCGCGGCTGTGTCTGATCGTGAACTGAAGATATGTTCGTGAACAGAGAGAAACTTTTAGCGGATTTTTTGTTTGGGAACCGATTTGGTTATGGATTGAAGCGTTCGGGAACCAAAGTTCCATTGTATATTTAAATGGGTTTAAATAATTGTCCAAATATTGGTGGCACTGGTCCTTGATGGCCACATTCTTTCCTGCAGAAAATAGTGTTCTTATGTCCTATTCCAGAATTATACCTACAGGAATTGTGTGATCACTATTGATAACTGGAAGCTAAATAGATCTTTGGTGTGATCCAGAAAATCTTCTCTTAAATCCTTATATGGTTTACTTCATCCAAATTTGTACCTCTTTCAGTTCTCCGTTTCCAGTGATTCTCATCCATTTTTTCTTTGAACTGTAGAAGTTGTTTTACTTAATTTATATTGGTTGGCCTGTCTTATTTTTAAACTTTTATATTTTAATAATTCAGCTGCTCTTTTTATCCATAGATACAAACAATAGTATGTAATTGAGTGCTATGATGTGAAAAAACTGAATGTATAAATCTCCCAAAATGACAACAAGAGGCTGTTCAGCTTGCCACGGAGTGCATAGTGCAATATATTTTTTAATATAAATCAGGAAGTCTTCTTCTTGTTTAGTGACAAACTCTGTAAATAAAAGACATGCATAATTTGGAAGAAAAAAGCAAAGATGTCTATAAGTAGACATATACAATAAGTAAAGTTTGGAACACTCAATATTGCCATTAAAAATATCTTTAATCAAAGATAAGATGCACTATAGCAGTGTGTGTGTGTGTGTGTGTTTTGTTTGTTTGTTTGTTTGTTTGTTTGTTTGTTTGTAATAATCTTTAGCACATTTACTGACTCCTTGCATCCTGGACATAAATTGTTTCAACCCCTACCCTCAAAATGACGCTATAGAGCACTGCAAACCAAGACAACTAGACACAAGAACAGTTTTTTCCTGAACGCCA
>JANHFT010008649.1:40829-51601 GCA_032467955.1 Pseudoxenodon macrops
CTGAGAGCACATGCACCAAAGACAAATTCATTGTGTGTCCAATCACACTTGGCCAATAAAGAATTCTGTTCTATTCTCATTCACTCAACAGCAAACAATGCTTATGTCATGTTAATATGCAAACTTGCTGCTGACCAAGCTAGACATCTGATGATGAGTGAAGGACTGTCCCTATAAGAAACTATTTCCTTTAACCATAACAATTTCTGAAATTTTAATACAGAACTGTATTTATAAAGAGCAGTAGCTATCCACAAATAATATCTCTTTATTGCATCTACTGATTTACATTTAAATTCATACTCATCAGCTCAAAACAATCCTAAAATGGGCAGCCTTAGGGCCTGTTGAGGAAAAATGACTCCTTAGTATGGAAAACTACTGTTTTAGGATTGCATAGAAATGGATACTTGACACTGAATAAAATGTGTTCTAATCTTGCAGGCAAGGTGAGATGAACAATTATTGGATCCCTTTTTGGAAAGATCCTTCATATGATAAAGATGGAGATGAGGTGAACTACACATCTTCCACTAAAGGTTGTATCAGCAGCAAAGGAAAAAGCAATACAAATTGTTTATAAAAATTTTATCTTGTGCATTATTTGGAATGTGCGAAGTAGATAAACAAAAAGAGATTCTTTGCCAAGAGTACACAAATTAAGAATGCAAAATATATGAACCAAGAAATTATCTAAGATGGGTCATCAAATTGAAAATTATTAGATCATCCTATGTTCATAGAAATCCATACATGCTTTTCTCATTCCATTATTTTCTTCCAATTGTTAATCTCATTTTATTTTAAAGAGATGGATAATAAAGAAATAACTTCCTATCTGGCTGAGTATCTAAATGTACAGATGTTTAAGATATCCATATGTTTTAAGGCACATAGATTCACAAGATACACCACAATTTTAGCCCTAGAGTATATTTCCAAAAGATTTTATGGTGCAACTAGCATATGACTAAAAGATTCCAACATTAGATCATCAATCCAGAATGTTCCCTAATGGCAAAAGCTGGAAAATGGAGCAAATTCAGGTTTCTACCTTTGTTCTTTTCTTTTAATTCTGAGTTTTTATTAGCAAATTGTCTATTCTTCCAAAGTTAAAATTTTCATAAAACATCTCATATTTGTTTCATCATCATAGAAAGTAACGAAGTAAATTATATATTAAAATAATTATGCTTTTTAAATCAATGTTTACTTGCACAATATACCTTTTATATATAAAGAATGAATTATTTTAGTAATTAATAGCATTTCCAATGCAATATTTTGATACAGTTGGTTAGTAATTGCAACAAATTACAAACTGTGGCTTGTTATATAGTTTCCAGTTACCTTCTTTCTTTTCAGCTTTCCAAGCACCTAACTATGTATGCAGTACAGTGGTACCTTGGTACTCATCCTTAATTGGTTCCAGGAGGCACAATGAGCACCAAAAACTATGAGTACCAAACAATTTTTCCCATGAACAATAATATAGTGAGTTACAAGCAGCTGACACTGACAAGTTCTAGCTTGTGTGTTAAGTACCAAACAAACAATGAGTACTGGGACAAATTTTTCATCTCAAAATGTATTAAGTACCAAATTGGATGAGTTTCAAAGCAGTAGAGTACCAAGATACCACTGTACAATACTCAGTTGCATTCAATATTCTCTCATGGCTTCAAAATCTAAGGGACTGGTTTGGACAAACCTCAGCAGCACTTTTTTGTGCTGCTATTGATAAAAATATTATCACCAACATCCGATGATGGATATGGCACAAGAAGAAGAAAAAGAACTCTCTCATTGATCCTAAATAATACTTCCATTCCTTTGCAATATCTGTTCATTCAGTTATAATTTAATTACAAATCATTTTCTAATTCTTAATAAGCACCAATCCACTGTTCTCTCAAATCTCATTAATTAATTGCTAGGATAACATATGGCAAAATTCACTCATATATTTACCAAGAATTTTGAACCGGAACTCAGCCTATCATAGCCACATGCTTACCTTGATCTATACTATTGTTCTATAATTAGGTGAAGTTGCAAGGAAAGTTTATCAAATAAAAAATATCATATATCATACTTCAATATGAATGCATACATTTTAGTAACAGTAGAAGAGACTTATAAATGAAGATCTCACATTAAACCATGGGCATAACATGTAATAATTACCTGAAAATAAGGGATTCTAGATAATAGGTTATAACTGACAATTCTCTAGATGCTTTTACTTTGAAAGTTTCTGTTAGGGTTAGAGTTAAAACTGATACATTTGTGAAAGTATCCTATATATATGGATATTCAGATATATGGAGTCCAATGGTAAATAAAGATTAAAAAGAATTCCCCAGGCAATTGTGTTAAATTCTAGCTAATTATAGACTTTCTCAGAAATATAAAGAAGGTGGGATACATTTAGTTTACAACATTTATGAAGTGTATGTGAGTCCCTTCTAATTTGTTTTTGAGAAACAAAGTTAAGGTTACATTGTGCAGTGTTATATGTCTACAATATCTGAAATAATCAAATTCCTATTACAATCCTCGTTTATCTTTGGATGTAACCTGGCTAATTTTCACCATTTATTAACTGAAAAGGCAAAAACAGCCAAAGATTTCCTGAACTGCCCAGAGAAATGGATTGTAAAATGGAATGGATATATGCTATTTGCTAATTCTTGGTTGTGATTAAGTATGAACAAATTGTTTTTTATAACTCTGATTCATTTTTTTTCAAGAAAAAGTTCTTTCTGTCTTAATTCCACATTTGTTTGCAAATCGTCCAATATCCATATGCAAAACCACACTGTTTTTGTCTATATTTAGCTTTTTGCTTAATCTTTATTCGTTTGCTCATTTTCCTCTTTGGACTACCCAATTTGTCTTTATGAACATCTTGGACCAAGAGTGAAACCAGGCAAAGGGTGGGGAGAGAGAGGAAATAGTCAAATATATTATGTTCTCTCTATGGAAGCCACTAAGAAAAGTTATCCATCTGGCTGGGAAAATTCAAAATGATGAGCTGTTAAGAGTGGAAAAGTGCAGGTTACTTCTGTTTGTACAGATTCTTTTCAAATGGCAGGAGTATAGCATTGGAAAGATCAGCATGTGAAGTAAGTTAACAAGTCCCACTTCTCTCCTTAATAATTTTAGAAAATATATTCTATTTTCCAAGCTCCAGTTGGCTTGAACTAAAACCATTTTGCTGATGATGTTGGAGACAGAGAAGGAATTCTGAAATGTGACATATAAAATATATTCTCTTTCTAATCCACTGTTTTCATTAATAAAACTCAAATCAGAAGTTTTGTAGAAGGAAGGAAGGAAGGGAGAGAGAGAGAGAAAGGAAGGAAGGAAAAGAGAGAGAAAGAAAGAAAGAAAAAAGGAAGGAATGAAAGGAAGGAAGGAAGGAAGGAAGGCTCTCTTCTATCACTGAGAATCAAAGTATTTTATGGCTTTCAACCCATACATAACATGAATGGAAAATTCCAAGTGCACATCAGTCAAGGCTCTTTAAAAAACTGAAAACGAGCTATACAATTATGTGACATGCCTTTTTTCTTCTCATCCAAAATATGCTATTCTTACACCCCTGACATTTCTCTCGCCATTTTAACTGTGCTACATATATTCCTCTCCTTCACACAACCGATTAGTTGTTTATTTAGCATCTGCAAGACTTGATAAATTATTATTCTATTTACTTCCCTTTTTTTAAATTGGACTTACTGCAGCTTATCCTATTATCACAAATGCCATCAAAAGAACTCTTATCTCTCAAGATGTCACTGAAAATCTCCCCACCATCTCCGTGATGAAACAATGTTATTTTAAAACTGCAAGTCAGTGACCAACTTTCAGAAACATGCTGTTATATTTCTGTTTTGCTTTTCTACTATGGAGTTATCCCATAGACTTTCCTGCCACTCAACGGTACATCCATACATGATACTATTGTTAAATGCTAAGTGTTTTCCTCTTATCCTTGAGCAGACAGAAAAGTAAGTTAGAGTGTTATGCAGTGACCTCAATGCTGAACTTTTATTCTTTCTCAGGAATAAGAATATACGGTAGTACTGTTTTTTCAGTTTAAATGTGGAAAAAAATAAGGAAAATTATTTGTGGAGTTCCCTAATAAAAGTCAGCAGCTGGAGAAAATAAAAACATCCATAAATTAATCTCTTAATGTAGAGCAGAGATAGGGCTGGGCCTTTGGAAAAGGTGAATTTTGACCTAGCCTTCTGTTTGAACAAATCTTTGAAATTCTATTCAAAGACTACCCAGCTATAGGTAATATTCATAATATTTTAATTTAACAAGTTCACTGGCACCTTTTGGGCATAATATAGATTTAAGCCACTAAGTTCCAACAATTAAAAATCAATGTGATCAAGAATAGCATGGGGCTAAACAATCTAGAATGACAGAAATTTTCTTCACATTGTCTAACTTATATTTACAAAACTGATACTATATCATTCTCCTATTTCCTATCATAACAAGCATTACAGCAGAACTAGAATTTTAATTTATGTCAAACTAGAGGCTGATCTAAAATATTAATGCAAGTAAAAGTCAAATCCAGAGTACATCATTTATTAAGCATGATTGGCAGTGTATAAATCAAACACATTGCATTACATTGTAATATGCTGTATTGATCTCTATATATTAAAATATATATACACAATAAAGACAGAGCATTTTGCCATGCAATGATATATTCTTTTTATATTCATATTTTGGTGTTGAATACCATTCCATACTACATCTATTCTAAAACATTATATTTGCTTAATAATTCTTTTTATTGTTCCTTAGAAATCATCAACAGATTTAAATTACTGAGTTATGTGATAACATAATGTTTGGAAACTGTACAGGCTTGGATGGAAAAGAACCAGCTTTAGTTGGACAAGACTGAGTAGTTGCAGGTTTTGAAAGCCCCATAACTAATGACTTTCCATCATTATTTCTAGATGGGGTGATATTGTTCCAGGCAGAATTGTTGCACAATCTAAGGTCCTCTTGGACTTACATCTCTTGAAGATCTGGAAGTAGCTATGCCCAGAACATCTGTTTTGCATTTCTACTACAGAGAATTACACAGTAACATCCTGTGTAGCAGTTTCAGCCATTTCTAAGTTGGGAGGCACTGCTCACAATCATTCATGCCTTAGCCTCAATTGGATTACTACAATTGAGACTGCCCAACTGGACAACCTCCCAATGGACTACTGCAACTTACTCTACATGATGCTATCCTTTAAGAGCTTTCAGACTAGTTTAGAATGCAGCAGCATGTGCAAATTGAGCACACTATGCTATGTCCACATAACAGTGTTGCTACATGAGCTGCACTGATTCTTAGTAAGACCGTTTGCAAAATAAGAAGCTGATTGCCATCTTCAAAATCATATTTATCATAGGACCAAATTAATTGTGGGATTACATATTCCTAGTGGTTTCTGCCCATCCCATCAAATTGGGCAGAGTATGCATGCTCTGGGTCCTATCAGTGAAACAGTGACACTTGGTGAGTCCTAAAAGTTTGTTTTCTATGTATTGACATTTGTCTTATAAAACATTTCTTCCTAAGATATGAACAACCCTGACTCTGCCAGCCTTCAAAGGATTCTAAAGATCAGACTTTTCTCTCAAGTGGAGCCAAGATGTTAGTGGAGCTCTTGCATCACTATGGTTATGCTTGATGTCCTTATTGAGAGATTTTAGGGGCCTCAACTTTTTCTTTGTACATCTTCGATTATGTTTTATTTTTGTTAGCCTCCCAGGTTTCTTTGGTGGATGGGTTTCTATAGTAATTTTTTAATATAATAAATATCTGTACCATTTCTCCACTGATGGGGGAAAAGACATGGGATTAAGAACCATCATAGCCTGGGCCACTTGAACTTTCCAAGTTGTTTTTATGGATGGCAGAACATAGACTACGGTGTAGCAATCAGACCTGTATGTTATGAAAACATAGCCACAAATATTAAATGAATTTCTGACCTAAGGATTTCACCTCCCCCATGCCTGTCTCTAGCTACACCATTAAGAGTGACCTATGCTTGTTGAGCTTCAGTTCCACTTCTCCCATTATGTCAGTAAATTAGGAATTGCAATCCAATAATATCTGCAAAGGCATCATAATCAATCCACTAATGATAGTGCACAGGGGTGGGTTCTAACTTACCTCACTGCCGGTTCACTTCCTCCCACACCGCATGGCCGTGCCTTGTGGGTGTATGGGTGCTTTGCACATGCGTGCATGCGCAGTACAAAAAATTCAAAAAAAGACCAAAAACAAGATGGTGACACATGCGCAGTGCCAGAAAGTCAGAAAATATCCTGGGAATATATTTTTTTAATTTACAAAAAAAAAAATCCAAAAAAGATGGCGGCATCCACAGACCAGAACCGGTTCCGTGATGTCACCAGTGGCTTACTATCTACTCTATAGAACCGGTCCAAACTGGTAGGAACTCACCTCTGATACTGCATCATTTTGGATCCCTAGAATAGGCTATAAGCAGCTAAACTATGCTGCAATTTTAAAAGATGCTCAAAAAGGCCTTATACATCAAACCCTATGCAGACAATATGGTGTGTTTGTATCCATGCTAGATTTTGATTCAGAACTGCCAGGCTGTTCTTAAAAGAATATAGGTAATATACGGTATTTATAAATAATTGAACTTCTCACAAATATGTGATATGTAGAATACCTTGGCAAACAAGTTTTGATATGAAGTGCATTTAAAAAAAAAAGATTATATGTAAAGAGGCACAAAATAAAACCTTGAAAAAATAGCTCTTCCATGGTTTGTTGCACAATAAAACTACTGTAGCTTTCAAGATTATCTTGACTAAGCAAGACTGAGGGAAGAGACAAACCATCCGAGGCAAGGATAATCAACCATTTGCAAACCAAATAAATACATGGCATTCGCTACCAAAGGAAGAGGGAGATTCAAAGCAGTGAGGATCATTTACCATAAATTGTCCTCAAGAATGCCAAATAAAAGCAGCAATCGTAAAAAGATAAATTGTTAAGCTTGTGGAAAAGGAGCTTGTACTGAGTCATTTCAATTCCATATTGCATAACTCTTGTACCCTAGGAGTAAATCTGTAAATAAGGAAAAAAGTGTATGGAAAAATTCACAGGGCTGCTTTTGATTTTACAACAGACTGTTCTTGTTGTATTTGTAACAGCAGCAACATCAGTTGTAGTCTGACAAATATTGCATATACTGTGTTGCAGCTATCATCTCTTTGCTCCACTGACTTGGGAGAGTGATTCATTTCATGCATGCACATCCATGGTGATCTATCAAATTGTCAATAGATGCAAAGTTTTAGTAGATATGTAACAGTAAAAGCATGTGCTTCTCTGTAGTTTCTCTCACAAGTGGCACTTGTTCATTCATGTATGTACATCTTAATCAGGATTTCCTACACAACTCAGTTGCCTAAGCTTCTGTCTAAGTCACAAGAACACCTTAGAAACCCATCAACACAAACTGATGACATTCATCTGTAACAGTCAGGGATGTAAAGCTGTGAGAGGGAGCAAAATTATGGACATAACTGAATATTTTAAGTGCATTATTTGAGTGAGATTCATCAACATGCTAAATATGACTTTGATGTTTATGGAACTAATTCATCTGGAAAGTAAATGCATATGAAAGTATATGAAAATCTATTTTACAGAAATTTTTGAAGTCTTAAATATATAGAAATTGAAAATAAAACACTCAAAAATAGGTTTTTTTAAAAAATAGCAGTTGCAAATGAAGATTCATGGTAAGTAAACCACATAAGAAGACTACCCAGTTCAAGCAGTAGAAATGTTCTTCTAAAAACCACACAGATGCATATGACACCATATTCACAGGAGTTTCTCAGAGGCTTACTACTTCAGCCATGGTAGAAATCTACTCTCAGCTTTCTGTAACACAAATATCAAGACACTAACTGCTGTAATTAAATCCTGTGTGGTCTTGTTCCACCCATGACATGGAATCATGTCATTATTCAAAGCGACAGGCATCTGATTATAGGACCTTTTCATGTCATGGACCCCATCATTAGGACAGTTCCGAATAACAGATAAAGTCTTGCCATTATCAGCTTTGTGGATTCAAATATCTATCTTAGGGCTTAACTCCTCAGTTTTTACTAACAAACGTGGACAGAAGGATGAAATGTCAGCTAGTTAGCTGTCAGAAGATAAAGGGATGTCACTTTAATAGGATCAGACTGTCTTTTCTGTTCCTATTAAATTTCAGCCTAGCTAGACTATATTAAATCTGTTTACATCACTTTTATCTTACATTTAGGAGGAATCTGTCTCAAATCCAGATTCCACTAGCCCTAATAATTTCTGGAAGAAATTGTGGAATTTCCCCATGAAGATTGCAATAAATTTTCAAAACACTGAACAAATGTCCATTTGTTAATTGCATTAAAAATTGCAAAGCCACAAATTATACTTTCCAACAGTACCACCACAACTGACAACAATTAGTGTATAACCAAGCAACTCCATTGGCTCTGACTCTCCAAATAGACATGTTTTCTAGACATGAGAATTCTGACTCTGACATTTTTAAAAACTAGAAATCCTGGAAGCTGAAGGTTCCATTGACCAATTACTTAAATATGGAAATCATCAGGAAGAAAATAGTAATCATTGTTTTTAAAAAGGCCAGATCACCATAAGGTATCTTCTTTTCACAACCTTTTTACTTCTACCACTGTCAATGGAGGGGGGAAGATAACACTATTTTCTGCCTTTGAGCTGAGAAACATAGAAAACTATAATGTAAGACTTAAATAGGATTAATCTTTTTTTTTTAATTTCTTCAACTCCATAAATAAACCCCACCCTCAAAGTACAAAGTCTTGATTCTGCTATGGTATGTAACTTTCCCTACTCACTACAGGACACACAGCCAATGAAAGAATTTGGGCTGTACTCAAGAGCCTTTTGTTACAGAATAGGATGACCATGGAAACTGCTTTGCTGTTTTTGAATATTAGAAAGTAGTTTATTGTCTTGGATTATGAATATTACTTTTTTCCTATTTCTTCAAGATCAAAATTGAAAACTGCCTTCGTTTCTTTTCTTTGCAACATACAGTACTTACATAAATTGTATGATTAAATATTAAAAGAGCCAGAGCTGCTAACTGTTCAAAGCTAAATGTGCTGCATAACAAGAATTAGATGTGATAATGAAGTTTCCACTGCTTAAAGGGGATATTGCTAACTGATGTATGTAGTGAGAAAGATGTCCATGTAACCAATACAAATACAAGCCATCACAGGTTTTTAACTAATTCTATTAAATGTTAGTTCAGGTCCTTCTGAAACCTTACTGAAAGCTAATTTGAGTTGAGTGTTACCTGAAATATCCTATTGGAAAGCCAACTAATGCAAGCATTATAAGATAGGAAGAACCATAAAGAATCAGGATAATGACTCATGTAAACCAGCTTTCTGTAACAAATTTACCTAAGTAGATGCATGTAGGATGCTTAGAAGCACAAACCAGCTTTTCCACAGCTGCTTCCAAGGTCCTGTATTATTTAAGATATGCTACTTTTTCTTCGGCTAATGAGACTAATACCCATTGACAGACCATTCCATTTATGTACTATTAAAACTCTTGTCATGATCTTTTAGAAAGGTTGTTAAAATGTAAAAAGATGCATCATAGCACAACAAATTTTGAACCAAGGTACTTCAAATTGTCTAATTTATGGAAAATATCCAAAACTCAAAGACTATAACTCTGAAGGAATGAAATTTAGGGAAGTTGTGACCGTTTCAGGCTGCTGCTGCTGCAGCTGCAGTCATGTGATGCTCATTCTGAACATTCTATGACAGCTTCCCTGCCACTCTGGCAATCCTTTGCTCCCTCCCTCAGCTGGCAGCAATGAATTGGCTCCTCATGTGGCTCTTAATGAAGTGACAACTTTAAGGTACATGAAGAAAGGCTTGGATATTTTTACTGCTTTGTGTGCCTCTTCTGTGGCACAGGAATATGCAGATATAGCTACATCCCATATTTGTTTGGGAACTCAAAGCACAAGTCACCAAGTGAGTTGCTGTGATTGCAAATGGTGTAGAAACTAGATCTCTCTGAAGTCAGTAAAATACATTAGCCACTATATCTTAGTCCTTGCCAATCCTGTTTCATTTTTCAATGGCTTCCTGCTCTGAAACTAAGTGTACATTGGTCCCTCTTGTGGATGCCAGATATCAGGTAGACCAGTCCCTCTCTAGACCTCAGAAGGTCACATCACCCTAGTTTTAAACTTTCTCTGACAGCTTCCTACAATCCAATAGGGACGGCAGTAGGAATTCTAAACTATTCTGAGTTGAGAATAACAATGTGCAATTTTGTGGTTCAAAAAAACTAAACTATAATAAAATAAACTCCCTTTTCATAACCCTGTAACCCCAAAATAAAATAAAATAAAAGTTATAATCATATGTAATTTGGTGTATCTGTGAAAGAAAAGCAAAATGAAACAATAACTGAAAGATTGAGAACCTGCAAAAAAAATCTTGTCTTCTAATTTTATTATTTCACTTTCACTTTTTGACTAAACATAATGTTACACAAGCCAATGAATAAATTTGTTTACTTATAGAAACTGAAGCAGAATTACCGTATTTTTCTGACTATAAGACGCTACTTTTTACCCCCAAAAAGAGGGTGAAAACTTGGGTGCGTCTTA
>JANHFT010008649.1:68227-78924 GCA_032467955.1 Pseudoxenodon macrops
ACAGTTTTGAGTGTGTTCAGTTCCAGATTGTTCCAGTTGCACCACAAGGCTAGTTGTTCAACCTCCCATCTGTATGCAGTTTCATCATTGTCTTAAATGAGACCGATCACTGTTACTCTTTGGGGGGAGGGAATCTTTTGTACTCCGTATATGTTCCTGGCAGTGATTCTATTGTTCCTTTCCACTAGTAGCGCTCTCTGGCCCCAAACATTTGCCTATATGCTTTTAGGTTTAAAGTGAAACTGCATTTATTTAAAGCTTTATAGGATGAGGCATAATTGCTCAACAGCAGAATTAGAATCATGATATAAATAAATAAAAAGAAATGTCTTTATATGCATTCATCCATAAGCACCTAAAACTACACACTACTGTTGTTGGCCATAAGAAGTAGACTTGAATACTCTGCTTATAAATAATATCAAATGTTCTGTTGATACTTTGGAGTACAAGATCGTTTTACATTTCTATTACTCACAGTCTTTTGAATTATCAATTGAATCCTATATTCTTGTACTAAAAGCCAATAACACAGTGGGAATTAATCTCTCAGTAGGACTGCAAACTAAGACATTTATGTATCTAGACATTTGTTCATGCCAATAAATTTCTGTTCCGTTATTCAAATAATCCTTTCTTAAATGGAATAATAAGTGAACAAATATTCCATATGGGAAACAAAGTGCTGTGATTTCAGTGAATTAAAAGAAATGTGCATGGAGAATAAAGATTATTCTTTTCATTCACTATATGCTTCCTGAGGCATTTTGCTCTTTAAATTTGTTCTAATATTACCAGAATTGATTTTTAGTCTCTGTAGTCCCAGAGGTGCTGCCTTTGGTGACGCTTTTGTTGGGTGACTGTAATGAAGCGTCAGCTTGCAGGACAGTTGCTCTACTTGCAATTAAATTCTTAAATTCAGGACGCTGCTTTCCTCAAAAAAGCTAAATATAGATGTATGGCATTTCCTAGATGTCCCACTTTGGCATATGCACGTGTGTATCTCTGTGTGTGTATGGTAAGAAAGGAAGTTTGGATATATTAATTTATAGATTTTGAAATATAGATTTTATTTTGCGGATTTTTGCCTGGATTTGAAAATAAAAACTTTTAACTGAATTCCAAAAGTCACAGTCCTGATACTGGCAGAAAGAGGGCAATTTAAGCAGTGGGGCTAGATTGTTTTACATGCAGATCCAGCTCCTAACATCTCTAGTTACAAGTGGCAGATAACATGAAATGTGTTGTATAGTAGATTAAGTGGGCTAACTTTGGGCTGGTACAGACATTCCAGAGGTGGATTCTAAATCTTCTTACTGCCGGTTCGCTCAGGGGCATGCTGCGACTGTGCACGCGCTTTGCGTGCACACACATGCACAGTGCTTTAAAAACGCTTCTGTGCATGCGCAGAAGCAAAATCTAAGATGGTGCCACCTATGGCTCCACCGAAAAAAACAGCCTGGGGGTGTGGCAGGCCCAAGTTGCTAACGGTTCTACCGAACCAGGCCAGTACGTTACTAACAGTTCAGTAGAACCGGACCCGTTAAGAACCCACCTCTAAAACATTCTTAAAGTGTTGGTCTTGACCCACTTTAGTAGGCAGGAAACAAATCTGAAGGACACTATTTGGTCCTGCTTTGCATAGACATGGGTAGCATTTGCTGAGCTGCTGGTATTAGACTAGGCCATGTGTAGGTTTCAAGTCTTTAATGGCCTTTGTGCTTATAGAAACAATTCATGCAATAGCAATAGCCTTAATTTGTTCTTTAGTATCACCCAAAGAACCCTGGCCAGGATCAAGGTTCACCCTCTACTGATACCTTAGCCTTTTTACCCCCAAGAGCATCTTTTTCTGGTCTTCTTCATGAGGGCTTCTACTATGAATCTTGGAACCTGCTACACTTATTTAATTTTATGCAGTTATTTATACCTCATGATATGCTCTGTGATCTGCACTGGCTACCAGTGTGTTTCCGGATGCAATTCAGAAGTGCTGGTTGTCACAGTTAAAGGTCTACAGTACATGGCTTGGGATAAGGTTATCTAAGGGACTGTCTTTTTCCAAGAGTTTCTACTCATCCAATCAGACCCAACAGGTTAGGCATGTTGCAGATCCTGTCAACTAAAGAGTGGCAACTAGAGAAAAGTAGAACACAAGTTTTTTTTTTCTGCTGTGGCCTCTGCCTTATGGAATATTCTCCACTCAGAGATTAGAATGGCCCCAGCCTTGATAGCTTTTCATAAAGCTCAAAAAACCTGACTGTGTATCCAGGCCTCAGGCCTGGGTTAAGGATCCCATTTCCTGGCTTTACTATTAGTTTTAATCATGATGGCTGCTGTTTATACTTATTTGTTTTGAGGATGTTTTTATTGTTTTAATGTCTTTTAAATTGTCTTGTTTTATAATTTTAGAATTGTAAGTCACCCAGAGTCACTTGGTTGAGTTAGGTGCAAATAGAAATAGAAATAGAAATAGAAATAGAAATAGAAATAGAAATAGAAAGAAAGAAAGAAAGAAAGAAAGAAAGAAAGAAAGAAAGAAAGAAAGAAAGAAAGACCCTATAGTAAGAATCCAGGAAGAAAGGTGTAATAGGGGCAAGTTGAAATGAGGCAAGAGAGCCTCAGTCCTGGCAATACTAAATTATATCAGAAATTCAAATACAGAACTAGCATAATGCAAGTTTTTTATTTACTTGATTTATAAGCTGCTTTCGCAGGCAATGACAAACTATTTAAGGTGGCAATAAACCTGCATGCATGGTCACCAGAAACTGAGCTTAGTGTCTTACCTTAAGATAACTTCAACAGAACATTCTGTAGAGTAAGGGAGATCAGCTTATCAGAGATATGCAAAAACTGTTATCTACACAAAGAGACTGAAGCATTTTTAAAGTCCAGAACTATGAGATAACATTTGGAAGTGGCAGATGGCATCTTAATTCAATGAACTACTTAGAAGGAGAAATTACAGCATAATCAGACTTGTAGGTTTCTATTATTACAGGTAGTTTTAACTTATGGACTGCAACTGAGATCAACAATTGTCGCTAAGCAACATGGTTTAAACATCACTTGACCATGCCCAATTTATGTCATCAACTTCATCAATTCTGACTGTAATTGTTAGGCAAATCATGGTGCATCATTAATCATCACTTAAATTGAACACAACTTGTGACTTTCTGCCACCTTTCCCATTGACTTTGCATGTTTTTAGTGCCGTAGTAACTGATTCAGTCACTGAATAAACAGTTGTTAAATGAAGACTACCTACAGAGTCCTCACTACAGTTTGAGCCATGGTAATACAGTGGTTAGAATGCAGTATTGCAGACTAACTCTGCCCACAGCCAGAAGTTCGATCCTGACCAGCTCAGGGTTGACTCAATCTTACATCCTTCCAAGGTTAGTAAAATGAGGATCTAGATTGTTGGGGGCAATGTGCTGACATTTGCAACCATTCAGAGAGTGCTATAAAACACTATGAAGCGGTATATAAGTGCTATTAATATTGCTATAGTCTATCTCAATAAAAGTAGTTTTAGCCTTTTTGATGGTGTTGATTTCCTGATCTGGGTTACTTAATGGGGAATTTTAAGGCAGCTTACAATTTCAGACAACATACCTACAAGAAATTAAAATGCAAAAATGTAATGACTGATTACTAAAGGCCTGAGTAAAGAATGCATCTTTGCACGTTTCCTAAAGCAAAAAGAGTGGTACAGGGAAGCTAATTCAACTCCTGAAGAGTTCATTCAATGGAATGCAGTGGGCATTCAGCATTCTGCAACCAATGTACAGGAGTGAAATTTGATGTTCTTTTAAGCAGAAAATCCTTTCTTTGCAACTCTAAGCAAGATTGTAGGTGGAATGGCAGTCCCTTGGGTAATTACCAATCTATTGCATATCACAAAGTCTAAATCTTAATCTAACTTCAGACCATTCTGAGAAATTATTATTGTCTTGGATAGGCAAATATAAAATAGATTTTAACAATGAAGTCTCTCATATGGCACCAAAAGAAAAAAGAAATAAAGTGAAATCTATGGGCTTTTTTTTCTATTTAAGCACGGCATTTTAACAAGCACTTTATTTTGTACATAGCTCATTTGGGCAAAAGGTCCAGGTCTACTTTGGGGAGTTAAATAACCTAAACTGTACACCAGATCACAATGGGAAAGCAAAAAAAGGGGGGGTATATAAAACTTCCTATCAGTTTTACAAGGTAGTCAACATTCTGACTTTCTGTGATAGGCTCAGATCTTTAATTATGCACTTCCAGCATGCTTGTGCTTGCAAATAACTTATGCATATGTTATTCCATGTCATATATACAGATTATAACAATAATAAGTAAGAAACATAGGAGGAAAAGGAAAGCAGCAACAGAAAACTATAACAATTTTCTCCTTTCTTCTCTTCTTGGCCTCATATCCTCCAAAAACTCCAAATTCTGCTGATAAAATTGTTGCATCTTGTCCACTATGTCTAATCTATTTTTTTGATCATTCCAATTTACAATCAGCCCTTCTGGAATCAGCCATCTGAAATTTACACCCTTCTTAATCAAACATTTTATCAAAAACTGATATGCTCTTCTTATATCTCTCACTCTTCTTGGTATTTGTTTCAGTATCACAATTTCTTTAGTCTTGTATTGTATAGGAGTTGCTCTTGCCATTTGTAAAATCTGATTTCTGACTGCCTTTTTAGCAAATCTGACATGGACTTCTCTGGGTAAATTATTTCTCATAGCATATCTTGTATGCACTCTAAAAACTTCATTGATTTCTCCCATCACTTCTTCCTTGCTTTGTTTCATTGGTTCTGCCAGTATTTCTGCCACCACCTCTAGTACGTTTTCTCCTCTTGTTTCTTCAACATTTTGGAGATGCAATAATAATGAGCCCGATCCATTTCCAACATAATTATTGCCCTTTCTTCGGTTCGTCCAATCACCGTAGTATTTGCATTGATCTCTTCTACCCTTTTTTTCCAAGTTTTCATTTTTTTCCTCACTTGCTGGATTCTTTTTTCTGACTTTTCCATCATTATTTCCAATTTCCCTACTTTCTCATTTATTTTACCTATTTCCATTTTTACTTCCTTTAAATCGCCATGAATTTGTTGGATGTCACCGTGGATTACTTGCAACATAGTCTCCAATTTCTGTTGGCCTGTCATCTCCACCGGTTTTGAACTTGGTGTTGTAGGTATTAACGATGTCGTCTTGCAACTCATCTTGTCAAAACATCAAATTTGTAATCCAAACCTTAATGTTGATTATAATTCCAATCTGCCAGCACCGTATCAACCCCCCCCAAAAAACTTAAAAAATCAATAATCAGAAATTTCCAAAAAGGTAAAAGAGAAAAATGCAAAAAGAAAAAAATCAAACAGCCAAGAGATAAGGATTAAAAATAAAATCAAAAACAAAACCCAAGGCAGAACTATAAAACAATCCAACAGTTCAATTTTCACTCTTCAGATTCTTGGTACCTTAATCCACAAAAAGTCCCAGAGAAAACAGAAAAGAGAAGAAAAAAAATGTTAAAAATAAAACACCAAATATCAAAAATCAGAAATAAAAAACAAAAATTCCAAGCAAGAGAGTCAGCTATTAATCCAAAAAGCAGAAAAAGGAAAAAAAAGGATTTTTTTTTCAATTAAAATTTAATATCATCAATTTTATAGTTTCTTTAATAATATCCATGCCTAGTACTTTTGCAAAAAGTTTTCCCTTTTCCTACTCCACACTGTTAGGAAAAACTAAAAACAAACTTGCCATTCACTCTCTCACAGCAACAAAGTATAAACAGTTTGGTTTAGCTAGCAATCTGTATTCGTGTTATCACCACTGTCCAGGGTCATGAAACAGAAAAAACAGCCCAAAAAAAAGGAGAAGGTATATTTGACTTTAAAAATGCATCTTTAAATTCCAATAAAATTTAAAATGTAAAATATAAAACAGGCTTTACTCCAAATTTTAAAAGAATTCCAATCTGTTTTCAAACTTTTCTCATAGTCCAAATCCTGTATATTTATTTTCAATGAAAAAGAAAACAAAAGTTTTCGGGCACTTTAAAACACTGCTGTTTTCGGCAAGGTGGCGACTTTCCGCTCAGCCTCGCCCTTTTCCGCTCTTCCATTAAAATTTCAATTTAAGGGAGAGCCACATAAAATTTGAAGGTCACTGTACTGAAGATTTTATATTAAGCAGATCTCACACGGAGCTTCACACGCTTCCTTTCCTTCTGTCCAGTAGCCGCCTCCAGCTCTGGTAGCACAATGGCTACCGTCCAGTTGCTCGGTCCGAAGCTCTTCACTGTTGCTTTAGGGGAGTTGCGTTGCCCCTGTCCACCCCAGCCCATGCTCCGGTTCTTCACCTTTCCTCCAGAAAGGTTCTGGGTCCAAAAGGACCCCCGAAAATGGCTGGATTCAGAAGTTTTTCTCAGAGCACCCGAGTCCCACCTCTGTTTCACTGTGGCGCTTGGCTCTGCCTCCTGATTTCACCCCTGATACAAAGGTCCAAATATATAGTCATCTGTCTTACACACAAACCTGCCTGATTTGCCTTAGTGTCTTTAAATTGTCTGGAATGCAGGGGTTCTTCTGGTACATTCTGGATCTTATGGATCTTAAATTGATTAAATAATGCTTGATCGTTTGGGCCCATCGTAGTGTTTTAATCCCCCCCAATAATTATTGTTGCTGTGGGGTATTTGTCTAAGCAGCCAAGGATAAAATCTTCTATGTCATCTCAAATCTTGTTGGTCAAATTATTCTTACTGAGTGTAGGAATGTAGATATTAAAAAGTAAAATCTCCACCTGTTTAAATAAGAGTAAGGTAGTCACAACCCATGGCTAAAAAGGTGGCAGTGATATACATTTAAATTGCAGGGATGTATTAACTAATGTCACAATACCCACTTTAGCTCTCCCACCCACCTTACTTGGGACAGCCGGGATAGAGTTGACTCAATAACCATCTAACAGTATCTCTGTGGAGGCCCAGGTTTCATCTAAGAAGAGAATGTCAAATTGTGATATATAGTCAAAAAAAAGTTGGTCTTTTGATGGAACAGTCCAAACTGCTATATTCCAGATTATAATGGAGAGGGGATCATCTTTTGCAGCTCATCAGGAAATTTGATTTATACAAAGGATTGAGGTGTTGTCACACACAAAATTGGCCTTCTCTAAAAGGAGGGGAGTCCCATCTAAATCCTGTGTAGACTCCTGGGAAAATTGTTCAGAGTATGAAATTTTAACACCAGCTAACAAGGCTTGCTATTCCGATGCCTCTTCTCTAGGTGTAGAACAAGGGGTTATTAGGTCATGCTCCATTTGGCTTTGAGATGATGGCACTAACATGGGTCCTCTCTTGATCTCTTGATGTGGAGTTAAAGGATAATCACATAAAGATGCTAGCATCTTCTTCTCTACTGGGATCTCTAATGGCCCCAGTGTATCTTGGCTTCTGTTTTCCATGATCTCATATTCATGCAAACCCTTGCCCCCCTGAGGGAGAAGTAAGGGGTTCAATTATTGGGGAGACCAGATCTATAAGCAGCTCAGCTGTGTCGATTGTGACCAATAAGGATTTCTTCAAATTTTCTAACTTGAATAGTATGTTGTCTTGTTCTTTCCTTTGGAGAGTGCCAAAAGCATTAATGAGACCAGTTTCTATGCTATTAAGTATATCTTCACCAAACAAGGCTGGCTTACTCCCACTTTCTTTCTCTCTTTTCCCCAAGATTGAGAATATGGAAGAAACAGCAACTTTGGGAACTTGCATGCTAACAATTAACAGTTTAACCCTTTCCTCACAGAAAACTCTAATGGGAAAGATTTGAAAGGAGGCTAGATGTGGCTTCATCTTAAATAGCATCAGTGGTATGGTGGGCTGCTTGAAAGACAAAAGTATGCACTTCCAATTTGGGGGCTCAAGAAGCCACTCCACAGCATAGAGATCAATCTGCCCCAGTGACAGCGAAGAAGCTGGCTTAGGGAATTTAGTATAGCACTCTTGGTATTCCAGTGTCTGTAATTAAGTCTGTTCATATGGATTCTAAGAGCAATCTGATGTGTTTGTAGTAATGATGTAATTGTAGGAGAGATGCTTTACTGTCTTCCAATGAAACTTCTCTATTAATACCTCCTCCACTTGTTGCCTTGTCTGGAGAAGGGCTATTTTTCTGAGTGGGCTACTAAGTCTGCTTACGGACTTTAGTGAGGATGCCTGTAGCCCGATGTTGTGCTTGCAGATGCCACTAAGCTAGGGGATTTGCTAATACCTTACAAAATAGTACCACAATTCCAAATGTCTTCAACAAACTTGAATGCTATGTTGAGGCTTATGGGGCAGGAAGTAAGTCTGGGACCAGACTATTCTTTAGACAGAATGCCATTAACCACTCAAAAAGCCTTCTTTTACAATCATAGGGCATGAGAAAGCAGATAGAAATTTAAATCTTGGGACATCCTCATTGATACTTGGGTTAAACCAATTATTTGCTGAAGTGAAATCTTGATTTTTCCATGAAAGACTTTAAGTGCAGTTAGAGTCCTGAAAGAGAGATTAATTGCAGCAACCTTGGTGTAACTTCTGACAAACATTGGGCCAAATCCAATAGGATGATGTTCAGTTGTAACAAGTACAAGTTCCTGCTTCTGGCAACAGAAAAATCACATGCATAAGTGCTGTATTGAAAAGCCCCAGCTTGGTAGCAGTGCATGTGAAAATGATTTCAGAGGACTAGTGGACTACAATACAATTGAACAGCTAAAAAGGATAATGCAGTCTTAGTGAATTAACAGACAAAGTCATTTCATGGTTTTCTACACTGGTTAGACCCATGATGGCAAACCTATGGCACGTGTTAAATGCTGAGACTGAAGCAGTAGGCTTCAGTCAGGTCCTCCATTCCAGCGGGAAAATAATCGAAGCTGATTGGCCAAGCAGCCTGACAGCTCCCTATAAAAGGGCTGGCTGTCAGACTGCTAGCTGCTGGATTGTACATAGTTGCCTGGACTAAAGAGCTGTTGTTTCAATAAGCCTGAGTCTGTCTCCTCCGTTCAGCCGATCTACCACTGGTGATGAAGGTGGAATCAGAAGGCAATCAGGCACAAAAAGAGCTAGCAATAAAATCTAGCAGTATCCCGGTGAAGATGGTCATCGCAGGGCATAAGCGACCATTGTGAGCAGCAAAGCACAGTTACCCTACAATGATGACACACCCCCCACCCGGTCACTACAATCCAGCCATGGAGCATTGGGACTCCTACATAACAAACTTTGAGTGTTTCATGGAAGCCAATGACCTTCTCAGGTTATTGGACAACAAGAAAAGAGCTTTATTTCTAAGCTATTGTGGGCCTGAGGTTTTCAAAAATGCCAAGGCACTGTCTGAGCTGACTCCAGTCCAGACAGTCACCTGGATCACACTTTAGAGCTTGCTGAAGACACACTATGCACAAAAGCCATCCAAATTTGTGTGGTGATATGAATTTAATCTACGCAATCAACAAGAAGGAGAGTCAATTAATGAGTATGTTGCCGCACTCCGCAAGGCTGCAGCATACTGTGAATTCTGAGACCTGGATGAGTTGCTGCTGGACAGAATAATCTGTGGGGTGCGAGACATCAGCCTGCAACAGAGACTATTGGTGAAGATGAATCTCACACTACAGATCATGCTGGACAAGGCAAGAGCAACAGAAGCATCCACCACCATTGATAGAAATGCTAAAGAAGCAGAGCAGCCTGAAAGGCATGCACAAAGATGTCACTGTCCATCGCGAGAGTTCAGAACGAGATCTCTCATCTGACAGTAAGGAGGAAGTTTGCCGCCTTTGATTTGAAAGGTGAAAGGCAGCAAGGAAAGTAAGGGACAGTTTCCCACTTTGTGCCAGCTGTGGGGGGAAACCATCAGCACACCAACTGCCATTTCAGGGATGCAATGTGCCAAAGGTGTGACTGTAGGGGTCACTTGGCCCAAGTTTGCCGTGCAAATCTACCAATGATCTGATTATCGGAAAAGGCACCGAGCCATCAGAGCCACCAGAAGCCACCCCGATGAGATGCGTGGAAACCTCGGCGGAAACCAGAAAGGGCGGAATCCACAGAAGCATTCCAAACTAAGATATGGCAATGAAGCATGCCAACAAACAAGAAACTGTGCATCACCATCCTCACTAAAGGGTCACCATGCAGCATGGAGATCAACACCAGATCATCCCTCACCATCATCTCATGGACAACATTGAAAAAGGTAATCCCAAGACTCCAGAGGAAGCAGCTATCGCATCAAAAACTATGACTCAGCGATTACTAGGGAAACCATATCCCCGTGTTAGGCTGCGGCACTTTCCATGTCAAGTTCAAAAAATTCAACTTTATAACTTTATTATAATCAAACTATCATTACTTACTCTCCATATATATTGGAATAAAAATATAAAATGACCAAATTTGGATTATAAAATTGGACTACAGGAATAATGAAGAGAAACAGCACAGAAGCAAGAGTGGCATTTTAAAAAGAAAATAAATGGTGTAATCCTTGGAACTTTTATCTCTTTTGGATAACATAACTGAACAAATTTAAAAGAAGGAAGAAAAGGGGCGTTGGTCTTACCTGATACGCTCCTTCTCATGGGGTGGAGATAGCATCCAGGCATGGGAATTACCTCGT
>JANHFT010008649.1:123718-146854 GCA_032467955.1 Pseudoxenodon macrops
ACGACTGCAGGACTGTAACTTGTTGCTTGTATCCTACGACTTCTTATTGATATTGTTTCCTGATTGCTTATTTGTACTCTATGAGTATCATTATGTGTTGTACCTTATCATTATTGACAAATGTATCTTGTCTTTTTATATATACTGAGAGCACATGCACCAAAGACAAATTCCTTGCCAACTCAGAGCTGACTTACTACTGTATATCTACATTTCTTACCTCATCATTCTTTATTGAAATTCATCAACCTTGATATTGTTATAAATATAGGGAGAAGAAGCATACATTTTCAGTAGAAGAAACATATACATTTGTTTGTACATTCAACATATTTAATCCTGCCCCCTCAAAAAACAGAAACAAAAACATTCCGTTTAAATGAAGACCTTCCTATTTAAGATTGTTGTTCATTGGATTGAACTTGATTGCAGAAAATACGATTTCAGCAATAAAGTGGTCAATGCCTGGAATGTTCTACCTGACTCCATTGTTATTTCCTCAAACCCCCATAGCTTCAACCTTAAACTGTCTATTGTGGACCTCACACCATTCCTAAGAGGTCTGCAAGGGATGTGCATAAGCGCACCAGCGTGCCTACTGTACCTGTCCTATTGTTCCCTTTCATCCAAATCCATCTCATGTATTCATAATTTTGTCTATACTTTTATTTGTTTTCTAATATATGCTTGACAAAAATAATTGTAAAAATAATTAATAATTAATTAATTAATAAGGGGGTGTGCATAAGCGCACCAGCGTGCCTACTATCCCTGTCCTACTGTCCCCATTTATTTGTACTCATTTCCCATGCATGTTTGACAAACTAAATAAATAAAATAAATATGTTTTGTGCGATGTCTTTCTGTTAGCTACTTATCTGTTTGCCTTTATTGTATTCTGTCTCTTTTTCTCCTTTGGATACTTAATTGAATATCTATGACCCTGCATAAGAGTAGTAACAGCAATTGCACTGCCTAAAATTTTCTTTGGAAGTATAATAAATATATTATCATAAGAAACAGAACCACATTACATTACAGCCTGCAGTTTTCCCAGATGGAGGGCTCTTCAGAACATCCCTCTTCAAAATACTCCATTCCATTCTCTGCTGCAAAAGTCACTCAGGCACTAAGAATACTTCATATTCACAGAGTTCTTTGGTTAAATTGTTTGATTTACATTTACTACTTTCACAAGTATCTAATTTTGCTGATGTTTTTATTTCAGTGCATAGATTTTATATACCCATTGTCTACATAAGGACTGACATTCAAGGAATAGGTTTACAGTTACTGCAAGATTGTAGTAACTGGCAGGCTTTTTGTAAATGTGTCAATTTTTGAAGCTAGACTCAGAAATTTTTAACCAGAAGAAAAAAAGTGAGACCTGAAAACTAAGAAACCCAACTGTAGCTAATCCAAAGAATTAGAAAAATGTTGTCCCTTATCCTACTAGTAGTCTAGCTATTGAAAAGTTTATTCCTACTCCTTTTCCTTTCCTTATGCTGAATTTAGACAGGGGTAAGAATAATAATGGAGGTGCAATGCACTGGAAGCAAAAAAGGAAGATTATTTTTCCCCTTGCTCTTCTCCATTGTTCTTTTGCATTGTTTAAAATAAAGAAAGGGCAGAAGAATATATAGACATAGTTTTTCAAAGGTCATCTGCAATAGCCTCTAGGAACTCCTACATCTTCATATTCCTTTATCAACTATTATGCTGTTAGACAGACATATTGGGCAATTAAAAAATGAGCAAAATGTATCATCTAAGCAGGAAAACAATTTGCAGGACTCTGGAAACCATATCTTTTTAAAATGTTTATATTTACATTGTTTTCTCATTTCTTGAAATAGGTAACCAGATAGGCACATGTAATGGGATATGTTTAAGTAGATAATAGCTCGTACTTTTCTGTTGAGTAAACAATAGTTGTATACTAGTGGTGGCATATATTTTTACCAACCCCATTTTAAACAAAGCAAACATTTGAAGTGTATATCCTAAAATGTCCTCCCTCATTTGTGTATGATTCGGCAAGTTAGAGCACTACAAAACTCTCACATAAGCCCTCTGATTATTTGAAACCCTAAAAGATCCAGTAGCATATCAAGTAAATGTTGAGAAGATCCTTTAGTTAGAATTCTTAAATAAAACTTCTGAGAATTGTAAAACAGAAAGAGGAAAAGACCTAGGGAATGCAGGAGAATATGAAGCAGGCATGTGGTAAAGCAGCATTTTTACTGAAGTAAGAGAAGTTTAATATAGAATGTCTGTAATACCATTCTGGCTTATTGAGCAGAGAATCTGTGAGATCATTCATGCCATCTGCACTCAGCAGGGATGGGTTGCTGAGAAAAGTTAGCAAATAAAAACAATAAAGAAAGTAAATGAAAATAATATGCAGAGTGATAAAAATAGGGAAACCAGAACTCTAAACCAGTTGGATTTCAGTTACCTCCACTGGATCTTTCTATAGAGAAATATGTCCTTGTAATGGTTATATAAAATGAAATGTGAAAGTAAGATGCTGGTACAGGTTGAGAAAATGCTGTTTACCTAACCAAGGCTGTAATTCATGAGTATTTAAGTTATTGTCAGTGGGATTCATTGCAAAATGAATGTAATTTTCAATAGATGTTTCATATTCAAAGATGACAGATTGATAATTGTCAGTTCACCTGAAACTCTTAAGAAATGGTTCAACATCTTGCATATGGAATTGCAAGACCTCATACTGTTAAATATTACTTTTTTCCTCCCTTATGATAGTTTAAATATGTCACTGGATGTTGTTATTGCAATAACTAGGATATTTTACTGCTAATAGTTAAAATGTATCATCTAGTTTTTCATTTCCTGACTATAATCACAACGACTATATTAAGAATATAAAATAATGTCACAAAAGAATATTATTCTTAATTTTTAAAACTTGTAATTGATTCAAAGACATAAAACAGTTTTCTCTCTTTATTCTCTTACTAAATAATGAGTTTTAGGCAGATTTCCCAGTCTTCTTTACTCCTTGCAAATGCAGAGCATTCAACAGAAGAGAGCACTGCGTAACTCCTGCTGATAATGTTCAGAATGGTATCTGTAGCCGAGAAGTCTTTGTGGGTAGCCATGTTGATTCCATGTCATCCAAGACTTACAGCTCACTTAGAGGCCAAATGGGTTCCCCAGTATCTGTGAAAGCGTCTCTGTTTTGACAAAAAATAATAATAGACAACACTTGAGTGATATGTATGTACTAAATACAAGTACAATTTGCAAGGAGTAAAAAAGGTTCACCTTAAAAAAGCATCCTTAAACTATTGGACAGCATTGGATAACAATGAACTTCTAATTCACAAAGGCTTGGTTCTCCCATAGCCATATAGCCTTATAGCCTGTTGACACACGGGTTTATAAGTTGGTTAAGTGCTTTCCAAAGTCACTAATAAATATTTAGAAAAACCAAGATCATTGGTAAAAACACTGGTAAGTGCTTAATTTTCATTATTTAAACTTGTAAGGCTGAAGTTGTGGTGGAATGGTCTTGAGGGACAGGAGGGAGAACTGTTGCTGAGGCTATGGGCAGATAGAACAAATCTGAATACAGGGCAGAACTACATAAACATTTCAGACAGGCCCTCCTGGTTCACACAAAGAAAAATGGAGGAAGCAGAGAGGCATATTCAAATGTGCAAAACTTAGTTATAAACGTTACAGTAACAATAATTGGTCTATATGACTTTGATTTCATAGTCTATCTTGAACAGATGACCTAATGTCTAAGTAATTTCCTAATAACTGGAGACTACATATATGTGCATACTTGCAATTTATCCATTTTTCTGATGTTTAATTTTTTTCCTTCATATCTTTGTTTATTTAATGTAAAAAATAGAAATAGGAAATTAAGGGAAGGAAAAGGAGAGGGGAAAAGAAGGTGAGAAGTACAAGGGAAAAAAGGGGGGGAAAGGTGTTGACTTTGATATTTACATTTCAATTTCAAACATAGTGTGTAGGCAATCCTGTCTTCTCTTTCCATTCAATATTTCATGTTACCAGGATAATACTACAAATAAAGAGTACTTCCCGCCCCCCCAAACCTTCCTAATAGTCTATTTTATTTAGCTAATGGAAAGGAGGCAGAATCTAATGTACAAGAATGAAAACCCTGCTCTAAGTACTAATAAAACAAAGAACAATGATTAGTACTTTCCAGTACTAATGGAGCTTCAAAAAGTTTTGAATTCCTATTCATTAGGATTTTACGAAGATTGTTTGTATTTATAGGGGGAGAAAAGGAATGATGGAAGGTTTGAACCCAAAACACATTATTTAGAAAAAATATGATACAAACATAAGGGCTTTGTTACGGCGCACGCAACAACTAGGAACCTGTTTCCCCTTAGCAAGCTTCTAAAAAGTTTCTCCCATATAATTATTAAATGAAAACACTCACTTACCCAGTACTCAGCCTTTAAATCTTGAATAAGAGACATTCACTCAGGGAGAGGTACTTACCATGTTTCTATGGATACCAAATGATGCCAATCAGGTTCCTGTTTTCATCTCAAAGTGGTACCCTGCAGAGAAATAGAGTTTGGTGAGTAGCTGTTTATATGTAGTAAGTAAATAGGAAGCTTGTTTATTTGACAAAAAGCCTGCGACCTAGACACTTTTTTTGTTAACACCCTTCATTCTTTCTCTCCCATACCTCTTTAACACAATACAATTGGGCTGTGACATGAACCACTTTGTGCAATTTCCTGTCAAACCCAGGCTGAACAGGACTTGCTTATTCAAGAAGCAAGTCAGTTGGCTAGCACTTTACCTCTGACATGACCTTTCATAGATTGTGACAAGATATTGAGAAGAAGAAAAAAGAGGTAACTGTTTCCTTTCCAGTGTTAAGTTCTCATAAGATTTGGGCGGTGGGTGGGGTGTGTCAAAGAGGAGAAGGGTAGTAAAAACAAATAACTACCAGTATGTCAAACAGGGGAGATAGAATTCAGAAGATTCATACAATTCAAAGTGTCGTTATTTTAGTAAACAAATTAATATGGCTACCCAGTTCACACATGTTGACTCCAGGCAGCTTACAACATTAAAAGCCCACAGTATAAAACCCCTAAACCCATCCCACCCCCCATCTCCCACAGGACAACAAACGGAATCAAACCAGCCACTTGCTCAGCTCTGTATCAACCTGGGATTCCCAGGCTTGATGATAGTTGTATTCTAGCTGCAGTTAAAGATACAAACTGTGGCCTTGTTTTAAGACTTGGAAATAAGATATTTACACTAATGTAAAGAAGAACTTTTTTATTTTACGTCTGCCAAAGGAGTAGTTTTTTGGTAGCGCTATTGATTTGATATTTCCCAACTGAATGTACAGCATGCTTTGTGGACAGAGTAATTCTGTGTTCTTTTGCCAGAACTCACAAAGGTCTGGTTGACAGCGATACCTTTTACAGCTAAATTTACTCCAGAGTGACAGGAGCAGGTGGGCCCAGGCCTGCCAGACACTTGTGCATGGAAATCACGCATCTTACAGGTCAACAGCGAAGGGGAAAAAGCTCCTGCCTTCGGTGCAGAGGGTGAGTGAGGCAAACAGGACCCAACCTGGGGGGTTTCTCTTCAAAGCCAGCTGGTCTGGCTTTATTCTACAGGAATTTTTTACCTGTCAGTTTAATCAACAAAGCCCTCAGCAGGTGCTGACGGAGACATCTTCCTGGAGAAGAAGGGCACTGGTGAGTTTTCATAATTTCTTTTTACTAGGTAGATTGATAATATTAATGTCTATTTGTTGTCAGGCTCACAATTCCCTTATAAAACCATGCCTGTAACCAAAAATGGATGAGTTTCTACAAATTATGTCCCAATAGAGAAGGTTGAGAAATGTGCTGTTTTCCAATAATTACTCTGACAAGGCAAACTTGTCCAGAGAAATCCAGTGCCTGTTACTTTTTTGATGACTAAGATCAACTTTAAAGATCATATGGGCCAGTGAAGACAAAATGGCTAAGAAACTCAGGCAGAATAATTCAGTTGGGGGGAAAAGGAAAGAAAAATGCATCCCTCACTTCTGAACAATACGTGGCTTTTAATTTTGAAGTGAATAGTGAAAGAGATAAATTACATTTCATCAGCCATGTTTATACCTACATTAAATTTGTCCAACCTGTAAAATGCTATAGAAATTATCTTTTGAATACAGCCACTGGAGTTAACTTACCTTAAAGAGAATGTGAAAGGCAGTCGGGTACAAATTTCACTGATTTTACAACAGGCAGAAGCTGGATTATGGGGAGAAAAGTGGAAATATAATAGTGCTTTCCTATTAGTTACAAAGAAAATTCAATGTGCACAACTGTTTATGTCTTAACACCACAAAGCAGTTTGCAAAGGATAACATTTTAAAAGGCAATCTTATTTTAATTACAGCAAAGACGTGGGAAAAAAGATCAAATGCTAAGACATATTTGGGAAGGAGCAGAATTTTTTATGATGTATTTCTATTTTCACAAGCTTGTGCTTTTAACTATGCTTCAGAGCAGTTCTTACAAACTGTCAAACAAATGGAAAGCATTTCTGTAAACAAGTAATCAAGTTTTGATTTTTTTTTTAGTCCAAGACTAATATTATATACAAAATGAACATATGAAATTGCTTTTCACAACCAGATTCCATACTGACATACTGTCTGGCACACAAGTTTAAAGAGCACAGAACAACAGATAGATAAATTATGACATTAATTTGGCACATTAAGTTATTCGCTTAAGAAATTCAGAATTATTGTTCATGTATCAGACAACTCTTTAAGGAAGTATTGTTCAACTATTTTAAAGACATTTCATACAGAATATATTTCCATGTTTTCCTATGCAAGATATTGCTTTCAAAAGACAAGGAGTCAACTCTTAACTTACCAGATTTAATACACTTTTGGAAGCCAATCCAACGGATTTCCATGGTTCCTATTTCATGCAAGAAATTTGGTATATTTCTTGCCATCATTCTGAGTTCTTTTTCTTATTTAAGTGAAACATAGAGAACAGCTGATTTGTCTTGATATCTGTTAAAACCATGCAGCTGCTCCAGAAGAATGCCAAGGACATTTGTAATAATATTTTAAAATTTGTGAAGTATTACTAACGGTTGCTAATTTTAAACAATGGTACAAATTATGTTGGAAAAAAGGATAGTGTAATTTACAAAGCTGGATATTCAAAGGAACTAAAGCTTTATGGGTTTATAGCAATTGCTTACATATTTCTTTCAGCGTAAAAGCCAACGAACATATTGTGGAAGACTGTAATGCTCTGTAAAACTCCTTAATGTACCATGTTCATTACTAAACTGGGTTAAATATATTATCTGGGGAAAAATCTCCTATTCTGAAAAACAATTCTATAAAGTTGTAAAGAAAGAAAAGGGCGGATTAACAGACAGAAATCCAGATACCGTCAAACAATTTCATAACGTGGTTACTAAGATACTAAGCTTTAAGTAGTTTTTCAAAAAAGTTTTAGTTTTTATGGAATATAAGAACCCAAAAGCTGCTAATATGATGCATCTTTATTAAATCTTGATAGAAATTATCTTACCAAAAAATATTTTGTTACTTCTGAAAAACCAAATACCTTTTATATAATAAATAACCATGATCATCAAAATCATACTGTCAGATTTTTTTTATTTTTAATCTTAAACCTAATTGTTAACTCTACACGTTGTTACTATATTACATAAAACTCTAAGAATGCGATAACAAAATATTAGCAGATTAATTTTAAAAACATATTCCAGGCAAACCCAGTCTACATTTTAAAATATTAATCAATGCTTAAAATTCATCTTAGTTAATAAGATAATACCATGGCCCATTCTAAGTTCTTCCTCAAGAACATGTTCAGCAGTAAATGGAACTTAAATTTTATCTGAATGTCTGTGGAATTGTTACCTTAATAATGGCAAATTTTCTCAGAGGACATATTCAGGTCCCATTCCATAAGGCAGGATAGTCTGTATTTAAAACTGGCAGTATGCATATTTATTTCTTTGTAACACACTGCTCATTATCTTACACTGAGTAGATACAAGACGTTACAGAATGGAAATTTTTTGGTGCAAACCTTATAAAAAGTCATCTTGTGCTTGCCTATTCATCTCAATGGAATCTTCATTGGGCTATTTCTTAAAGCACACCACTTTAAATATTGAAAAACCAAATGTTAGATAACTTTTTCTCTCTCTAAAAATAGTTATTTGGGCTTTCCATATATGACTGTAGAATTTTTATCATCCATTTCTATAGTTTTAAAACACATAATGAGTGGTAATTTAGCTCAGTTTTCCACTACATGTTTTTCTTTAACCCTAAACGGTAACAATTTTCCAGGGTTAGGTATTCTAGAGAACATGTACATATGGCCCTTCCCTTAACTGCATTTGAAATGCACTGGGTATACACATATGCAATTTTTTGTTCTAAACATAGTAAGGCAAGAAGATGTCATATGATTTTGAAACAATGAGTTCTTTCTTTCCTTCCTTTTTCCTATTCTGTGCAAAAAGCAGAATAGCTTTACTTAATTAAATGAAGTTACACTTTCTAAAATTGCTAAGAGAAGACCATGCACAATTGCGCTCTGTTGCTTAATTCTGTTTTCTGCCACAAATTATTTTCAAAATCTCAGTGATAAACAAAAAGGATCAGACTTCAGAGAAAAAATATAAATAACTATGCAATACATCTGCAATACAACTTGCAATACATCTACAATACAACTTTGCTGCTCTTTCTCATTTAATTTAGAACAATAAAAGTACTACTCTATGCAAAAAATGCCACAATTGTTCATATTTTAGAAGATTATTTGAAGATGTCTAGGAAACTAATCACTCCATAAAGAATTATTAAAATGGTTTACACTTGAACCAATATTTTTCCTTCTTGTTTTCCTTTCTTAACATCACTTTAAAGAAGCATATAAATTCCCTGTATGTTCCAGAATCTGTTCCATATATGTTTTTAAAATGAAGAAAATGGCAGTTTTCCTGCACCGTTTGTCATTTAAAACAGCCAATCATTGGGGGGGGGATCCATATCATGATAATATTTTTATTAAGTCAATGATAGCTCTATAAAAATGTACACGTTTAACTGTCTCATCCTCATTCAGTCACATAATTTTAATAATAACCATGGGCCATAGTTTCATTTTATTCCAGGCATGGTAATGGATTATGTATACTTTTTGAAATTCAGTCATAGATATTTTTGATGAGTCTGCAGCACAGGAAACTTTGAAAATGTCCCAAGTCATTTGAAAATATACTAACCTTTGTCCAGATAAAATAATGACCCTTAAAACAACTACAAATCGAACTATTTTGTAGCATATCCCTAACATTATCTTAACCATTCTTCTGGAGCTATTTTCCCTGATGAAGAGAGCTTACGAGAAAAATACATAGGACTTAGTCTGATGCCCTCTTTCTCTTGCCTAGCCAAAAGAAGTAAAGGGAGACTCTGCAGATAGTGGGAAATTCAGAAAGCAAAATAAAAGTGGCATCAGAATGATGGGGAATGTCAGGCAGGGAGAAGGAAACCACATCTCCCTGGAGTCAACACCTCCTATTTATTTCAATCCTGTGCCTGTGAATCGCATTCACAGCATTTTCTGAGTTTATTTAATGATTAAACCAATTACTTACACAAGGAACCATATGTACATGAGCTGTGGTTATTTCTATTTATGAAAAGGCAATATTTATTTTGAATACAAGGGTTCCAATCCTGAATACTCCAGTCTAGGAATAAGCACCATTCAGTACAATGGAAATTACTTCTGAGTAATTCTGAGATGCACAGAGCTACAGTGTAATTGCTATTTTTATCTATTATATTTCTAATATAATTATTGGTTGTTGATTTGCTTGACTCCCCATAGTCCTGGAAAACAACTGACAGTTATACAACTTGTAAAGAATTCAGGTTGTGGTTTATTTGCATGCAAGTAAGCAAGATATTATAGAGCAATTCTTACTGAGAAGTAAATCGCGTTAAATTACCTCCTGAATGATACAGGATTGTGCTTTTCACAGATCCACTCACAAGTAATATCAAAGTTGAACTCCAGTCCTGATGACTACATGGAAAGTAATGCAAATAATAATAATTAAAAATACTGCACGACTAGCCAAACACAGTTAAAGTCTAAGCTAATGAAATCGTATATTAAAATACAGTTCTGATATGTGGGCCTTAATGTTGTGAATGATATGGCGGATTTGCTTTTCTGTTTGTATTTTTTTTTAATGATTTCTAATTTACCATGTCACATATTTAAATTTAGGCCTTAGAATGCTGTTGTGGGAAATGCAAGGTTAAAGGAAGGCATTATGTCTGGTATCCTTACTGGCTTAGCATTTGGACTCACAGTAGCACAGCTGAAGTATGATTCTATTCCTGGCAAGTCAGCAAATGCAGGCTTGTTTTACCCTGCTTGACAGAAAAGTCCCCAACTCCCTCCCACCCTTCTACATATGAGGTAGCACACATTTCCATGCTACTTCTACAATTCTTCTGCCCCTAGAATACTGAAAGCCCTTTTCCTATATAACTGGTAGGAATTTTGGGCATTTACATTCTAATCTACCACAACTGCTTGAGCATGTAGCTTAACCTGTTGCATTGCTGGAATTTTCTTCCAGTGTCTATTTACAGTTGGTTCTGCTTCTTGCGGGCCTGCACTGCTACTGAAGGTCTCCAGTGAGTGACTTATTTCGATACTGAAAGTTTTATTGCTTGCAAAACCAGGGAACATACCAGCATTTTGTTTTGCAATTTATACTGCTTTAAAAGACAGCTGTCTGTTTGGTTGGATTAATCGGTGGGTTTAACAAGCCCTTGAACAGGGCTGTGTACCAGCCATAGCAGCACTCTGCCATAAAACAGCACCTCATGAAAAAGGTAGGCTGGTCTTATACAGGCTGTCTCTATTCCAGACTCCTTTCAAATTCCACTCATCTGAATGTGGCAGCTGTGTACTTAATCATATGATGAGCAGAGAGCCATCTCGTGCCCTCAGTTTAATACTGAAAGGCCGCCAAGAATGAAAAGAAAAATGTAGAGTACTCAATATGGGACTCAGAGCTAAAGTACAGGTAGTCCTCGACTTATGAATTAAGCCCAAAATTTCTGTTGCTAAGCAAGACAGTTGTTATTTTTGCCCTATTTTACAACCTTTTTTGCCATTGTTGTTAAGCGAATCACTGCAGTTGTTAAGAATGACATGATTGTTAAGTGAATCTGGCTTCCCCATTGACTTTGTTTGGCAGAAGGTTGCAAAAGGTGATCATATGACCCCAGGACACTGCAACTGTCATAAATGTGAGTCAGTTACCAAGTGTCTGAATTTTGATCATGGGAATGCTGCAACAAGTCATAAGTGTGAAAAACAGTCATAAATCACTTTTTTCACTGCAGTTGTAACTTTGAACAGTCACTAAATGAACTGTTGTAAGTTGAAGACCCCCTGTAGACTTTTTCTATGCATGCTGCCTTACTTCCCAGATTTATTTATTTCATTTATAGCACCATCCCATCTTATGAAACACAACTTGGAGTAGTTGCGACAACATTAAAAAAAAAAAACCAATAGAAACCATAAATACTGAAATTTGACACCTCCGCCATCCTTGCCCAATGCAAGCAACAAAGCAGTCTTCAGGTTCTAGCCTCAACCTTGGGATAAGAGATGGGCCTTTTGGAAAGTTAAAAGGCTGTAAGCCTGCTGGATCTTGGGGGAAAGGGTGCCCCATAGGACAGGTGATGCTGATAGGAAAAGCACACTTCGTAGGTCCCACTGGATGGCAATATTTAAAGGAAGGAACCTGGACAAGGCCACCGTATTTGGCTTAGTGCAATGGACAGAAATTCTCATCAAGAAGAGCTTCCACAAGTCATCTGGTTCTCTGCCATTGTAGGGCTTTAAATGTGATAACCAGCATCTTGAATTTCACCTGGGAAAAGATCAGGAGCTTCTTTATGTATCGAATGTACATACTGCCACAATCTCACAACAGTCAGCTTTTGATACAATGGAACCACAGTATCTTATTAGACAACCTATGGATATTGGGATTAGGATTTGGTTTGCTCTTTCCTTAATGGACAGTTTCAGTCTGCTTTGATGGGGGTTGAGAGGTTGCCCTAAGGCAACTGGGACACTACAGGAGTTGGTCCTTTCTCCCTTGCACTTTTAACATCTATATGAAATCACTGGGGATCAACTGACAGTATAGGGTGGTATCATCAATGTGAACGTCATATTCAATCATACACTGACACTTGAGCAATAGGGGAGATGCTTTTGATGATCCATTCTGGGGCTTGGAAATTATAAGGGCCTGGATGGGAGGGAACTGGAGTTGAATTTAAGCAAGACGGTTGCTGTTTGTACATCGGTGTTTTCCATCAACACCAGGTTTATCTCTGGACATGCAAGCACTTCATTTTAAGGACCAAATTCCTGATTTTGGATCCTTCGGAAATCACAGCTCCTGCTTGAATATCAAATGGAAGCAAGGGCTGGAGGGGCCTATGCCCAGTCCAGGTTTGCCCAGTGCACTGATTTATATACCTCATGTTCTCCTTATCACTCAGATAGATTACTGCAATGTAGTTTAAATGTGACCACCTTTGAAGGTTATGCAGATTATAACTAGCCCAAAATACAGAGGCCCTTGTGTTTACTGGCATCCAGTGCAAGATTGATACTGTGGGTCCTGTAGTGGTTGTTGATTCAGATCTGGGTACAATTAAAAGTCTTGGCTTTAACCTACAGTATTGTATATAGCTTGGTTCCTGCCCGAGTGTCTTCTCCAAACTGCTTCAGTGTCTTCTAGCAGAGTTGAGCAGAGCCAGAGCCAAAATGTATTGCTTTTCAGTAGCAACACCAATACTGTGAAATTATCTCTTCTCAGAGATTAAGCTTATTTCCTTATTGGCTTTCAAAAAGTTCTTAAAATTGAGCTTTTCTGGAAAACATTTCAAGTGTTGTTTCCCTACTGTAGGATTTTTTTTTATTTCTATTTTTGTTGTTTTTATTGTAGGTACCCTGTTTCCCTGAAAATAAGCCATCCCCCAAAAATAAGCCCTCCCCAAAACACAGCAGCAGCCATGAGGTGACCACGCTCGCCGCCTACTGGCACCTACTGGCACCTCAAAAATAATTAGACCTCCCTGAAAACAAGGCCAAGCGCTTATTTTGAGGGTCAAAAGAAAATAAGACCCTGTCTTATTTTCGGGGAAACACGGTAGGTAGGTAGGTTGGTAGGTAGGAAGGAAGAAAGGAAGGATTGATCATATTATGAGTAACCAGTGTAACTAATTATGTTTTAACATCTACCATACATCTTCAAGGATTTATTCCTGGAGTAGGTTTATATTGTACTTGCAAGCAGATCCTGTTGTCTCTAGAACAGGAAAGAGCAATATTTTTTTTCCTGGCATAGCATAGCACAGCTAGTGACATGTGAGGAATAACTCCTCCTTTCCAGTTCAACTTGGTCTTTCAAAGAAAGTGCAGCTATTCAGAAAACCCTTTCAATCTGACTATTGCCTCCCATTGTCATTTTCTTATAAACCATAGTGTGTTTCCCCCACTTTCACTAAGAACAAAAACAAGACAGGAAGAAGTCTTTGATAGATCTTTTATTTGTCTGCAATGGCCTTAAAATGTTTTCTAGCAGTCATTCTTGTAAGTTTATCTTTTACATAAGCTTTAACAGTGGTGCTTTGTTCTAAGACAGGGTTCCTGATTAGAGGATTTAGGGAAATGGGAATACATGGCAGCTCCCCCCTCCCAAAATAAGGAGTTTGAGCTACATAATTATTCCAACAATTGGTAATAGCTGCACCAGAAGGCAAAGGATGTTATTGCATCGTCTCATGACTTATATTTTACAGTTTTAGTTATCAGAAAGGCTGGGCACTGATTATCCAGCATATTACGAGGCACTGCAATATTAAAGCTATTACCCTTTTAATGCCAAACTGTTGCAAGTTTATTATTTAGTAAAGCTCCAGTCTAATTTTTATTCTGGGTCCATTGCTTCTCTCCCTGCTCTACATTATGAGGATACAAGTGTCTGAGAAAGTATCAACTGCATTTTCTTTTCATATATGTGCATGGTTAAAGAAAAGTCTTTTCAGATCAGATGCCAGCATTGATGGTTGCATAGGTCTACACATCATGGTTTAATTATGGTTTTAGAATAAACAACAGTCTGTCAAGCTTGCAGAAAAATCTAAAACATAATTAATAGTTAACAGATCATGAGAGTTAGATCTGTGTGATGTGCTATGCCCCAAAGAAAGATACAATTTAGAGCTATGTATGTACATGTCTGCTTGCCTGCCTGCCTATCTATCTATCTGCTAAGGGCAATCTGTTATATAACACCATGATTTTAAAATATTAAAACAGGTGGCACTTGGCCAGAATATATAACAGATCATTCTCCATTGTGCTTTAGAAATGTGACCTATATTTAACTTAAAATAATATATCTATTATACAGAGCTGTGGACACAGTGGTTAGAATGCAGTACTGCAGGCTAATTCTGCTGACTGCCAGGAGTTCGATTCTGACCGGCTCAAGGCCTCCCAAGGTTGGTAAAATGAGGATCCAGATTGTTGGGAACAATATGCTAACTCTGTAAACCACTGAGAGAGGGCTGTAAAGCACTATAAATCTGTATATAAGTCTAAGTGCTATTGGTATGTTGTGTACCTTTCAAGAGATGGATAGTGTAGTGGTTAAGATGCTGGTCTAGAAACTGGGAGTTCTAGACCGTCTTTAGACATTGAAGCTGATTGGATGACTTTGGGCCAGTCACTCTCTTTCAGCCCAATTTACGTCACTGGGTTGTTATGTGTGTGGGGTGGGGGGGGAAGGAGAGAGCCATTTACATGCCACCCTGAGCTGCATAATGGCAGGATATAAATAAAAAGTAACAAGAACATGTTTTCTCAAAACCTTAGACCTGAATAAATTGAAGAATAAGCCTTTGGCATTGGCTATATTACTGAAATGTATAATTGTAGCAATATTTATTTTATTTATTTACTTACTATTTGTTTATTTAATTTCTCTATTGCCCATCACACCATTGGAGATTATGCACACACAGTTTCGAATTATTTTGCTTTCTTTTTTAACTACTGGAAAGAACATAGGGCCACCAAATTTAGCATTCTTCATTGGATTAGTCCTTGCCATTGCCCTGAAAACACTGGGAATAGACTCTTGAAGAAGAAATATCTTCCAAGGATCCTTTTTTTTTTTTAAAGAGGAGAGGATTGTTTAACTTTGCTCTCAGGTAATAATTCAGATCTCACTGAAAATCCACTTTCCAACCAGGCCAGAGAGAGAGAGAGAGAGATTTGATTTTTCCTTTACTACAAACACCGGAATTGTATCTTTAGTTGTACAGAATGGAAATACTTTCAAATAAAATAAATTAAATTAAAAACAACAGGCCTTGTGTTTAAAGGAATGCCTGAAACATATGGACGATTAGGAAAGGGCACCGAGAGCTGCCCCAAAGCCCCTGCCTAACTAGATGAATCTACTCAACGCCAACGGCCAAGCAGATAATCTGTCAATTCGTGCGCTGCTTTTATATCCTCCCCAAATCCTGCTTATTTCGTCCTGCCTAAGAGCTTCCGTTGCCCTGGGAGCCGAAAGGCGAAAGACCCGGCCTATGCCGTGAGAGTCTGAAAGAGAGAGAGCGAAAGAGAGCCAGCCGGCGGCAGACTCAAAACCTCCTGTGGCTTGGCTGGGATTTGAGCGAAGCTTTTTCTGTGGAGCCACGCGATCCCAAAGTGCGCGACTTCTTTCGAAGCGGCGTGAACCTCCGCAACGATTCCCCCCACCCCACCCCCAAAAAAATTAACCCTTTCAACCGAGCCGCTCCGGAGTGCAATAAGAATCAAAGGGGCGGAGCAAATCGGCCCCGACAACAGCCGAAGCCTCTCGTCTCCCGGGCTTTCCGCCGCCCCTCGCCCGCCGCCTGCCAAGCGCGTGGCTTGGCTTCACAGTGAAGAAAACTCGAAGCGGGCGACTGGGGCTGCTGACCTGGCCGACTCGAGCAGAGCCGCCCTTTGAAGCGCGGCGGAAGCAGCGCCGGCATTTCTTTGAGGTCTTTCTTGCGAAGTGGCCCGAAGATTTTTGTTTTTTTGTCTCGGAGACGGCGGAGGGAGCGAAATCGCTTCAAAAGCCCGAGGGGGTGGTGGTGGTGTCCTGCGTAGGTCGCATCCTTGTTCTGCTTCCCTTGACTGCTTTGCTGGTGGGCTGGTGGAGCCAGTAGTTCTGGAAGTGGGCTGTCATCCACGAAAGTTTATGAGATAATTAAATATACCGGTCTTTAGGGAGTCAAGCCAAATTATTATTAGTAGTATTAGTATTATTGAGTTAAACCGGTGGGTGTCCAAATTACAGAGGATACAGAACTTTCTCGGCTCCTTTTAGGATTTCTTTGAAGCAAAACAGCCCTCGGAACATCTCTTCTCCCTCCCCCTCCCCTCGCCATCTTTGCAATACCTGTCGATTTTCTGGTTTTAAATGGAGAGCTTCTAAATCGGGATGAGTGGAGCGGGGGCGGGGGTGGGTGAACTGTTAAGGGAAATCGGATCCGATTACTGCAAACTGGTAAAGTGAAATGCGCAAGGGTTGCCATCGCCGTTTCCCTCGCTGCTTTTCTGGCAAGGGTCCCTGTGTTTTTTAACCTAGTGCCGTTAGAATGTTAGGAACGGAAGTTTTTTTTTCTTCTTTCTTCCCCCTCTCAAAATCTTTCCATACTGGGAAAATATTTGGCCTCTCGGATTTCTGCCCGCTCTGCTATTATTAACATTAGCCTGGGAGTTCACAGGGAGGGGGCGTAGCTCAGTGGCAGAGCGCGCAGGCTTGGCAGGCGGATGTTCCCTGCTTCACAGTCCCTGGCGCTTCCTGGCAGCGCTGCGAAAAGTTTAGCCTCCAAGTGTCAGTAGTGACGGGTTTAGATGACCGGCAAGTTGACTTCATTGGAGGCAATATGCTCCTCCTAATAATATGTGGAGGTTTGCGGTGTGCCGTGTAATTCCATTCACTCAATCTTCCCCTACCTGATGCCCGCCAATTGGTTCACCAGCTCCCAGAATCCCAAACAGTCTTGGTAGGTGAGGAATTCTGGGAATTGCAGTCCTAATAAGCCCTTCTGCCTAGTATTAAGTCGGAGAAGCTAATCTATTTTTAAATTGATCCAAGCAGGTGCACTTATATCCAACATAATATGCTTCTCCAGGGACAAAGTGTGTACTTTTTCCTCAGTATCCACAAATGCAACACTCTTGACATTCTCTCGTTTCTGAAAGACACGTCTATGTACTTAGCCCTTTTGACAGACTGGGAACTTGCTGTGTTTTATATATTTGATGTTCATGAGTGCTCACTTTCTTAAATACACAAAACATTTTTCTTACCTTTTCTACTTAGACAATATAATCCTATTTATATTTATTCTGAGTAAATTACATAATATTCAATGAAAAAAATGTAAAGAAAATATGCATAGGATTGCAACCACCTTAAAAACTGTCCCTGGTTCATTCTAAACGACAGTATCTATCACAGCCACCCAATTCTAAATTCTTTTAGATTTTTACATTTCAGAATTCTGCTTCTTCCCTTTGAAACATACCCTTTTTTTTTGCTTTACACAAACCTTGCTTAATGTGTATCAAGCACAAGGCCTATTAAAGAGAAAACTAAACCATCTTGGTCTGTCAAAATAAACTCAGAGAACCCTGCATAGCTAAACATTTGAGAGACCAATCATTCTATGAAAATGCCTGTACATATGTTGTGCATGTAGAGCTGTATCAAATGTAGGAGGAATCTGTTAATTTGCAAGCCTTTAAAATGGTCTCACAGATGGAGGAGGAAGATAGAAGAAAAAAAAGTCAGAGTGCAAGGTAGTCCTTTTTTACCTGTGAGTAAAACATGGGACATAGTAGAACTTATAAATAAATGCATGAATTTGAATTGTTAGAAACTTAGTTCAGCATGAATAAAATCTGTATATTCCATGTGTTCACATTCTTTCCATTTCCCCCAGTTCCTTTACAAAGAGAATAATAGAGACTCACTATGCTGTTTGTATTAGACAGTTTATTTACAAATGTTTAGGTGTGCCATATAAAAACCAGTTAGTATGAGAGGAAGTAATAGTCATTAAATAATATCAGTTGCTTAGTCATTATATACTGTAGTTATAAGGTATGAACTACACAAATAAAGTCTTCTAAAATTATTTTTCCCCTCTATTTTGTTGATATTTATACTGTTAAAGAGTGCTTCTCCCAGCCTTTAGACAGCAAGGTGTAATTTGGAAGTGTTATTGGTCACACAAGCTATTCATCAAAAATACTTCTCATTTTTTCAGTATTAGGTACAGGCTATATACATTTGTAAGCGAGGGAGGGAATTATTCATTTAATGGATTGGGAAGATATTGAAAAGATGGCTTTAGTCAATAGGGTACTTTACTACTATACTACTTGAGCCATATTGATGTAATGGTTAAGATGCACTGTTGCAGGCTGACTCTGCTCGCTGCCAAGAGTTTGATCCTGATCAGCATAAGGTTGACTCAGCCTTTCATCCTTCCAAGGTTGGTAAAATGAGGACCTGGATTGCTTGGGACAATATGTTGACTCTGTAAACTGCTTAGAGACTGCTGTAAGGTACTATGAAGCAGTATAAGTGCAGAGGTGGGTTCCTGCCGGTTTGGACCGGTTTGCTAGAACCAGTAGCAGGAATTTCCTCCGCTTGCCAAACCGGCAGCGATGGGCAGCTGACACGCCGCAGAACTGGTCCTCTGGCCGAAAATTGGTGGTCCAACCTCAAATCGGCTGAAAAACAACCCTCTGCATATGTGCAAAGCCTTCTGCGAATGCGCAGAAGGTTTTCACCTGGAAGTGACGAGGGCGCGCATGCTCAATACATGCGTACATGCTCACGCACTTCTGGTCCAACTCCAAACCGGCTGGGAAGGTAAGTAGATTTTCAGTTGAGACAATTCTATACCCATACAATACACAGAATCTGCAGCAATAGACCAAACCCCAAGAAGAACCAGAATTCTAAACTGATCTAGTAGAGCCTATTGCAAAATATACCGGATTATGATCTAGCAAGGTATTAAAAAGCAATACCCTAAATACAAGTACAGTAGTGGACTTTGAAGAACTTTGATAAAAAAAGTATTGACACTTGAACTTGGAGATTAGAACAAACAAATGGATCAATCCAGCATTCTCACTGAAGTCACCAGGCAGGCAGGAACGAAGGAAGGAAATAAATAAATATATAAACAGGCTCAAGTTATTCTGCTTCAGACACATTATGCGGAGGCTCTGATTTTGGGACAGTTAGGTAAAGATAAGACGAAGACCAAAAACAAAGTTACTGTGGCAATGGATGCACTACTAAAAAACCTGAAGGACCAGATAGGGACAGTTTGTCATGGATGACATTTATCTATGTCAGGGGTGTCCAACTTGTGGGCTGCGGGCCGGATGCATCACGTGCTAGTCACACCCACCCCCATTTTAGCAAAGGCAGGGAAAGTTGCAATACGTCATGACAACAACGTGACACTTCAAGTTTGACACCCCAATCTATGTAGTTGCTAAGAATCAATACCAACCTGATAGCAAATAATCAAAATATAGAAGTGAGGAGAGTGGTAGAAAGCATCATCTTTCCATTTGTCTTGTTTTTTAACTCACTATTTTCTACAGAAATTCATCAACAGATCTCACAGTGGATCAAGATTAATTTTATATTAATATATTAGTATCTTCTGTTAAGATTGACCACACGGGATTTATTTTATCCTGATAATGCACAGAATATTGTGTAATGCACATATTAGTACACCAGTAAAAATGTGGACAGGTAATGATTATAGTATTGTAATAAGAGACTATGCTGACATAAAGCCATCTTTTCAACATTTTTCCATTAAATATACAATCTGCAATAGTGCCATAACAATTTGAGTTTAATTTATTCAGCATGATGAATAAGTCAGAAAATAAGCATATACATTTATTGAGAAAGCTAAAACTGTTAAAAATTATACCAAGTATCAAGCATATCTTATATTTGCATTTATTTCAGTCTGGTACTCTAGACCTGGTGTAAGACTTGGCTCACTATTATTATAATTCAGCATTTCAAAGACAGAATTCAGATGGAATTTACTAAAAATGGTTGATCTTTAAACTTGTTCCTAATACGTAGTTTCTAAGTGATAGCAGCTATTTGCCTAAAGCATAAAAGGAGTTATTTTCAAAGGTTTTCATACAAATTGCTTCACTAATAAGAGACCTGTATTTTAATAATCTCTTACTGTTGTGCTTTTAAACATTCCAGGTGCCGACTAAGAGTTGTAAACTGTGAAGTAACTACCATGGAACAGATTAAGTAAAGCAAATGACTTTCAAAATAAAGAGAGTGGACGTGGTAAGTGCTATATTCTTTTTTAATTTACATCATTCAATATTTCAAGAAAGCTCTGTTTATTAGTTTCTTTCTCTACATTTTTTAAGTTAAAGCGTAGGATAAACCCTGCAGTAGTATGTACTAAAAGGTAGACTAATGATAAAGACTTTCTATAATCATAACTTATTGTACATTATACCATTTTAACTGTGGCATGCAATTTATATTCAGGTGTCACTTTTCAGCACCTAGCTTTGAAAATATATTTTACAATTAATTCATTTCCAAGAAATTACATACATTTTCTTTCTCCCCTGTGGACTGTGAAATATTTAAATTACCCTTCTGGAATCTATATCCTATTATAATGAGATTCTGGGAATTTACATGTTATATGAAATTATAAAAGTAATATGGATTGAAATAATGTTCTGAATAAGTGGGAGAACAAATAAAGTATTGTTGATTTTGAGGGGTAGATTAATCTCTAGCCTTAATTTTTTTTAGAATAGAATTTAGATATATATATTTTTTACTCTGACACCTATCCCAATTAATTCTATGTGTTCAGGTGAGCAAGAGAGAAAGAGAAAATTATAAGCTCACTATAAAAGCTGTATCAAAAGCTTTGGATCATGCTTAAAAGCAGGCAGATACGAGAAGTGTTTCAGCAAATCACTTTTTAAAGACAGGATAGATTTGATGAAATAAAAGCAGTCATATTTACCAACCTTGACAACTTTTAAGGTGTGTGAACTTCAATTTCCAGAATTATCCAGCCAACATTGGAGTTGAGCTCCACATGTCTTAAAGTTGTGATGGTAGAGCAACACTGAAGTAGAGTAAGAAGAGTAGTAGGGTAGGGCTGGACCCTGGATGGAAAATGGAAACTACAGCACCCAGAGTTAGGATGCATAAACTGTGGGGCTATTTTCAACATAACCTTGGCTCCCTGTAATTTAAATGTCATTTTTACAGTGTAAATTGGCAGGCTCATTACTGTTAAAGAATTAAACATTTGACTATCATTCTAAAACGAGAAAGAACTTGGGTAATTACTGAAAGAGGATGTTAACTGAGCTCACCATGAAATAATCATATTCGTAAGGGAAACAGACACTTGGCTACACCTCAGCCCTTCAGTAAGGTTATAGAAGGGTTGATTATTCCAATAATTACACCTCCTGTTGTGCTTTTTTTTTTTTTTTAAAGTCAGATGTAAGTTTCAGGTGGAAGGCTGGGAAACAGTGCAAAATTTCTGTTTCCTGTTGCCAGCAGGCCTGTGCCTAACAGGAACCTTTAATCTTACCTTTTTGGAAAGAATCCAGAGGGGATTTGCTGCCAATTATTGGCTGTTTGTAACACATGTTTTAAAAATATGGTCTGGAGGTAACATTTCAATGTAAATTATACCGAATTCTAAATGACACAGGAAGATTCCACAGGTGTTGTAAGAGCTATTTTTATTTGTTCACTAAAATGTTATCTACTGAGTTTTGAGAATTAAAGAAACTATAGTATTTGGTTTCTACAGTTTGTCTACAAGGGATTGCAATGGGTTTTTCCCCCCCAACAAAACAAAACAGTAGCACGCCTTGCTCATTGCCTTGAGGATCTTTTCTTTGACTAAAAAATATTGCCATTAACTGCTGAGTATAGTCTTAATATAAAATCATGACTATTAAAAGAATCATTCTAATAATGAATATTAAGATGCACCTAGTTGACCTGATCTGGATCAGCAGCAGAGGTGGACTGCACATACTTTAACAACCAGTTAGCCGAAAATGTGAGCGCCTGCATGAGCCTGCTTTGCACCACTGATCAGAAACTAAGCAAATTGAGGATGTATTAGCATTTGAATGGAAAATGTTAGGTAATTCAAAGGCTGTAAACTAATATTGGTACAGGAAATTAAAAACAAAAACAAAATAAGCCATCCGGGATGAAGGCTGTAGTAAATACTTCCAAACTTTTTCCAATAAATTTGTATGGACATGTACATGAAATACAAGATTATAGCTTGATATGAAGGATACATTTTTTAATATTGAAAATATATAGACAATGCATATGATATATGAATCCATAGAATTTACATTTATTTTGATGCTATAAAATCAAAGCCACACTAACTTTTTCTCTGTCCTGAGAAGTTTGTTTTTAGTTTCACTATTTCCCTGAAATTTTTGTACAAAGAAAGACATTGGCTATAATTTAGTATAGTATAATATAGAATTTAGTATTTCTGTACAGTACTACTTTTAAACACCCCAATTTGAAATAATCTCAATTAGAAATCTTTAAGAAGTTTTTGGGACATTTTAAAACTGTATAAAAACTGCTGTACTGTGTAATATAAAGTACCTAATGGGAGTTAGATTGCTGAACTATAATTACCATAGGGTGAAATGAAATGGCGATTATGGTTCAAGCAGTATTTGAAATCACCTTTGTTTTTTGTTTTTGTTTTAAATAATGTTTATTACGGGGTTTTTTTAAACAACATACAAAAACATACAAAAACTTACATACAATAAACATACAATAAACAAGCAAAAATACAAAAATCTTATA
>JANHFT010008649.1:152643-163745 GCA_032467955.1 Pseudoxenodon macrops
AGAGAGCCCTTTGCCACCGCCTCTGCTCTGCTCTGAGCTGGTCGCTTTCTGCGCTCTGTTTGTTTTATTAAAACGCGTTCGGGATGTGATCCCGCCCCCTTTTTTTCCAAGAGTGAAACTGATTATTTCCCCAGCTCGGCAAGAGAGAGTCCTGCGTTTGGGATTGTGGGAGGGAGGGAGAGAGAGAGAAAGAGGGAGGAAAAAAGAGGAGGAGGAGGAGGAGAGGAGGGAAGGCAGAAGGAAGAGAAGCCTCGCCGGGCGTGGAGTTTTTGAATCCTCCCTTCCCTGCCTCTCTTCTCTCCCCCCTCCCCTCCTTCCTGCGATCCGTGATGTTACAAAGCCCGTGAGCTGTGCTTTCCCCATTCGCCTCCTGTCACTTCCTTCCTGGACGCTCTCAGGACGAGTCCGCTTACTTTTAATCCGACCAGCAGCACGGGCACTTGCGCCTGCTGCACGCTTAGGGACACACACCGCCACCGCCACCGACGCCGCCACCAGCGCCACCACAGAGCTCCTGGCGGTTCATTGGATTGATTTTCAAGGTTGTGTGTGTGTATGCGCGCGCGATCGTGCGCGCGCGCGCCCGTGTGCATGTGTGGTTAAACGAGGCTGCGTGTTGGACCAGGTGGGGAACATCTTACAAGGCTGGAAGAATTAAAAGCTTTTTTCCCCCGTTCCTTTTCCTCCTCTTCCTCCTCCTTCTCCTCCTCTTCCCCCCACTCTGTTCAATCACTTCTCTTTCTCTCTCTTGTTTCTCAAGAAGAGGAAAAAAGATCTCTCAAGGACTCGCCTGATCATCCAAACGTTTGCCATGTAAGTACACGTGCAATTCCATTTAGAAGTCAGGCTGTGTTGACACCACTGGATGTCTAACGATAGGCATTGCGACATGCATGGCAGTGAAGTCAGGTGTCCTGGGGATGGTAGAGTCACCCAGCAGTAGATGGCTTTCAGGAAATGTGGCACTCTTAAGTCACCTAGGTAAGTTGCTGAGAACGTCTTCCTCTCTTTCCCTCCATCTGCTTGAGTGTTTAAAGTTTCATGAAGTTAGTTCACGTCATTGGTGTATTTTGGTATTGTGAAGTGAGCTAGGGTTGTTTGTCTTTTAACATTTCACCAAATGCTTATGACCTTGGAGCACTTGCCCCATGAATTATCAAACAGTGCAGTGAAGAAACAACCTGGCATAAGAGCAAATGCCCTTTTAAACTTCGATGTGTGTGCAGTACATCACTTTCTTTTCATGCTTTGATTTTCATCGCAGCATCTCTCCCAACACATGTTTGCCCTTATAAGCTTTTTTATGAAATGGAAGAAATTAGAACATTTGAATGGAAAAGCAATCAATGTTCCACTTTTGCAGTCTTTCTAACTTTAGCTGTAAGTTGAGCAAGATTGCATTGCACTTTGGCAGGCTGGTTTTTTCTCTCTCTAGTAATTAAAACTTCAGGCTGAAGATGAGTATGAAAGAACAAGGGAAATCTATAGAGAATACTCTTTCATTGTAAAAATATAAAGTAGTTATAGTTTATTCATAGGATCTAGTGGCTTCCTAACAGACTTGGCAATTAATAGGAGAAATTGCTTTTAATAATTCTGTTTATTAAAATATTTTAGAACAGTAGAACTTTGTGCTTTAATTTTGATATTACTTGCAAATGTTGTGCAGTCTCATTTTTAAGTAGCACAGATTGGACTTTAAATAAGATACTTATGGTATGTACTTTATATCTGCTACTGTTGGATAAGTAAGCAGTACAAGGGCAATCTGCCAGTATTTCAGAGATGGACTAAATATTCTTGGCTAGAGAAGAAATGTCTTTTAGTGAATTATAAAAGCAATTGTCTTTAAATGGTATCAGTTCCTGTATAGTTTTAATACAATATATAAATATGTTCTAAGAGCCAATTGTCCTAGCTGTATATTTGAAGTCTATATTACTTTAAATTGCATTCAGTAGTGATTGCATAACATAGATACCTACAAGAAATATAATAATACTAAGCTTTAAGGCATAGCAGAGGCAGAGTACCTGTGAACTAATAATGCTGTTTTAAAGAGCAGTATTCAGGTATAACCAGTCTCATTTGATATATTTTTTTCAATTTAAGATTTTAACATATTCAGCATTGTATCAGATAGTCTGGGAGCATCATTTAAGATTAATGGATTTTCATTACAAAGCTTTGATGAGCTGTAGTTCAGTATCAAAATAATAAAAGCACTGTATTTTTAATACTGTCAGAAGTTATAGGCAATAAAATTCACATATTTAGAAAGTGTTAAGGCAATTCCTATTATTCTTAAATGGCTACTGCATTCATTTTAATGTGATAAAGATTATTTAGTGCTATTAGGAACACTGACTAAAATCGTGAGGATTTGATAAGTCCTGTCAGTATTATTGAAGATATGTTTTACTTTGTTTTACTTCTTATACAGAATAAATTACTCTTTTATGTTCAAATATTAGTTTTGAAACATGCAAGACATTTCATGAGTTAAGTTTCAGAGAACTCCTTGCATGACAGTCATATATATGAGTGAAGGTTTATGAAATGAAGCTCATTATCAGAAACAAGTATCTTTGGGGTTGTTACGAACAGTGCTTTGAACAGTGTAGATTGCCAGCTGATTACACTCCCTTAGATTTTCTTTTAAAGTATGCTAAATTATTAAAGTCACATCTGTGTAACAGGTGATATATAACTGCATATAAATTAGAAATGTAATAGTGGAATATTCCAGATTCAGAGCTGAGTAATACCCTATTAGGACGCACTAAAATGGCACAAAAACTATATGACCTATTATTAGACTACGTTATTTAAAGTTACATGTCTGAATTGTCCTTTATAGAATAATTCACATATGCAATAATGTAATCATAAAACACTGTATTGAAATATATTTTAGAATATAATTGTAAATAATGATGCACTACTAGTATTAATTATTAAAATATACTTTTTGTCATCTAAAACCAAGATAATAACAGATTTCATTAATATTATGCAAATAAACAACTATCTCTATACTTTAATTAAGGATACATACTTAAGAAGGGAATAAAACTATTTTTGTCTCACATTATAAAATACATAATTATTGGGTGAATAAATAGAAATAAACTTTAAACAGTTAGCATGTCTGAACTGCAAACTTGCTTAACTCTTATATGTTCTCTTTATGATACTGATGAAAAATAAAGCCAAAGTCTAAATTACATAGATACTAAGATCCATAGAATTCTGAGAAATAAGTTTCTTAACATAAGGCTAGATTTTAAATATTTTGTAAACAATATAGCCTTCAAAGTAAGAAACTATGGATCAGTTATTTTTAAGTGTTTAACAAACTAGACAATGGCATTTTTACTTACTTCCTGACTATCCCAGGATATTTTATTTATCTTTTATTGTTTTCAAAGCATCATATTTCCATATTAAATACCAGAAAGAATGCTTATATTAAATTTTTTAAGATTTAAACCTGTTGGACATAGACCAACTTTTCAATTATGCCCTTAGTCACATTAAAAAAAACACCATAGATTGGGATACTTTAAATTCTGATATTCCTATATATCGAGCGTAAAAAAGTCCTATTAATGAAAACAAAAATAGTTCACTCATCATTTCTACTGCAAGTGACATTTATCTCAAGTATTTGTCTGATGTATGTTCTTTACTTACTTCCATTTCATAAATGTTATGTATTTGGCAAAATGGAGACATAAAGATCAAATTTAGCAAAGATACATATTCCTGTGCAATAGTGTTAAAACCTATATTAAATTATGTGTTAAACAGCTGTTGCTATAATTTTTCATTTATAATATATATAAAGAAGGCCTATGAACTGCAGAGTAGATTAACAGAGTGATGAAGTTGTAAGTTAAGTGTGTATATTTCCAAGCATATTTCTTTATTTTAAGGTTATAATGATCGGTTTATGGTTCCGAACTGGTTTAAGTTAATCTTCTGAGAGGTGTTAGGCAGTATGGTACTTGTGGACAGGTGTGATTAAATCCTAGTATCTTCATCTGTACTTTAATCTCAACTGTTGCATTGACTGCAGTGCAGCAAAGCAGGGATGTTTGTTAGGATCTGTCATCTTTAGGAAATCAGAGCAGATTATATAGACAATTCACAAAACCAACAGTGACAACAAAGTCTTATGTGCCTTACAAAAGGAGGATTAGGCAGTTCAGATGTCAACTTGATTGGACAGAGATAAAAGCTGATTGCTGCTGCGTGGCAAGACACACTTCATTTTCAATTGGTTATTTATTAGATAAGGAGTATCATACTTCGCTTAATCATTGTTAGGATACTATTGGAAATATAGGAAGCTCAGGTTTTCAGTCAGATGATGAGTTTTGGGAAAGATGTCATTCAGAATGCAGCATAATCTAGTTACAATGTTTTAAAACACTGTGCAGTGATTATAAAACCTTGGAAAGTTCTATTTTATGATACCACAGTACCTAGTAAACTGGCACATGCCCCAATACTCTTAAGATTGTTCCAAAAGTATGGTCTTTTTATTTTTTACGTATATACAACAAAATGCAAGAGAAAAGCATAGCACATCCAAACATTTTCAGAAATTTTCCACTGAATCATTGGCATTGTTGCTGAATTACAATTACAATTATAAGAATTTCAATTATTCAATTAAATTGTTAATTTATCAGAAAATGTATTGCCTTCAATCTGTTTCATTCCCAGGAACTTTTGACAAACTGTTTTGGATAGAGTATCCAGTTGTTTTGTATACTGTCTTTGGAAAGTTAATTGGCATTTTTATTACAACATTTGAAAGCTTTAAGTTGCTTTTTGCTGATTAATTGTCCAATATTTCTCACTTTTTAAAAACAAAATGTTGTTTTTAAAAAGCATGATGGTTTTGCCTACTGTAACATCAGCGAGTCAGCCACAAACATACATATTGCTTCTGATTACCTGTGATATAGATTTCTAAAACTAATACTGTACTTGTAACATTTTCTATGAATTTTAAGTATTTTAAATTGCCCAAAAAAATATCAAAATTAATTATACTTGTTTAATTACAAATGTTTAATATTTGTGATATTTTGTGTTCATGCACTCCTTCCCCCCCCCCCAAATCCAATTTCATATTTACAAGGTTCACAGTTTAGATTTTGGTCTATAAGGTGATTTCTATTTATGCACTGTGGTCCTAAACACATTGCCTGGAAATAAGTCCCACAGCAGGGTATAATTTAAATACATATAGAGATGCCGGTCAGTCTACAGAGAAGTTCGTTAGTGCTAGATTCCTATGTATGTTTATTTGAAAGTAAACTCACCCAAATCTAGTAGAATTCATTTTGAAATGATAAGTTAGATTAGATGTCAGTCAACATAAATCAAAGCATTATGATATAACTAGATTGGATAAGTGTGAGAAATAACGCTGAAAAAATTACCTTCTTAGTTTGAGCGTGATAAACAATACACAAGCCTGTAACAATCCATTTCATATACTGCAAGCATTTCATAGCAATATAAAAGCAAAGTCTTGTGAAAGCAAAAATTTATTACCATTGATATACTATATGTGGACTTTATCAAATGTTATTATATAGGTTGAATAATGTATGGTTGCTGCTAAAGATTAAATATAATTAAAGATGTTTGCTATAAATAATCAAGAATAACATTATTGCAATTGGCTTAAGTTTTCAATATTTGTAAAAATGTACAGTTTAAAAATAGTATTGATATGCAGTATTTTAATTATATAGAAGAGATCATCTCTTCAGTTCGCAAACTTTTCTGGTAGCCTTTATTTTCAATACAGATGAGCCACTGAGCATCAATATTTTAGTTTTCCATTTTTGTATCCTCCAGTGGTTTGCTGAGTAAAAGTATAACTTCTTAAATTAGTTATATTGCAATGGAATAATCACTTATCAATGTTAACCTTTGGAGAACTTTATAGAGATCAGTCAATAGCCTAAATGTACATTTAAACTAAATGTAGCATATTAATGATATAATAAATGCAAATGCAGTGTGTCTTTTCAGTATACGAGAACTAGCATGTTAGGATTTTTTTTTCTTCCATTCAATTGTATTTAATTATTGAGCGTACCTGAACAGGTCCCTGAAGTTTATTGGCAAGGTTTTCAAAAGTGGTTCGCCATTGCCTCCTTCCTAGGGCTAAGAGAAAGTGCCTGGCTCAAGGTCACTCACTGCCTTTGTACCTAAGGCAGGACTAGAACTCATGGACTTCCAGTTTCTAATCTGATGTCTTAACTACTGCATCAAAGTGATCTATGGTCTGAATTGCAAATCTGGATGATAATAAAACTATTTTTTCATCTATCTAGAACTAGTAAAACTCTTCAACTAAATGTTGGATAAATATTAGACATTTCTTTTAGGATTCATAGCCTCAGGCTTGTTCATATACTCTAAAACCACAACACACAATGCTTTGTTTACAGTTCTTAATGACCTGTACTGAAAATTATTTTTGGAACAAAAGTATCAAGTGGTCTTTAATCTAAAACTCTGCCATATAATTATCTGCTAGGCTTACATTGAGTAAGATACAATTCTAAAATATGCCATTTTTAAAATTACATTTGGAATAAAAACGTAAGTTGCTTGTAACCATCACTATTAAATTAAGTTTTAGCATAGGAATGTAATAAATTGAGCTATTGCTGAGAAAATGTACTCACCACTTATTGTTCGAATACTACAGAAAGTTTGGGTACAATTTTATATAAACTGATGTTTGCATTTTCATTAAAGCTCATGGAATTTAAAGAGAGTTATTATATACAACTCTGACAATGTATTCAATCAAACTGCAATTAGATTAATTTTTTTTTAAATATACAGAATAGATTAAATTAAATTAAAAACTAGATAGGTACATGACGCAAAGGTGGCATATGTAATAATAAATGTATAAGCAAGGTATTATGTTGTCTGCTTGCTACCAGTAAGGGTTGGAAGGAGAGCGCAGATGAGTAGATTTCAGAGAAAATCAGTCATTTATCGTACTAACAGAATATAGCTAGTATTGATGAGCTGTGTCCATGAGTTTCCTAGCGGTTCCTTAATAGTTAGTTAAGTATATTCATGAGGGAAATATTTCAGAACATATTACAATCCTTCCTCCTCCAGTCCTGAAAGCAAAGAACAAATGTGTTGAACATGTTCCTATGACCTGATGTATTTTTCTTTTTCTTGGAAAATGGAAGGCAACTCTTAAAGCTATGAACTTTTCATTAAAGAAAGACATGGATTTAGGTATTTGCATTAAACATGGGCGCATAGAAATCATTTAAAGCTTTTTATTTTTTTACAAGGGAGACAATTGTGCATTGCAGATGAAATATGCAATGCCTTTATATATAGAGTTCTACAGCTGAAATTAAAACACATAGAACACTAAAAAAACAGATGATATATATATTTTAAAATATTTAATATTGCATTTCATTGGTTTGGTATAATGAAATGCTTATTATTAGAAATAAGAGTTATATCATTGTTTACATATGTGACCATTTTCCTATGCCCATAAATCAGGCCAGATTTTCATACCTGTTAGATCCATTTAATGAATAATAACATTTCTCAATGTGCCACACAATTTTACAGTACTGTACATGTTCTTTCATGTAATTTCCAAGCCTAGAATAACATAGAGGTCATGTTGTTGTTGGGACATTTTGGCTATTTGCTCTTTTATAGTTACTCCTATCCTTCTATAATCATTGAGAATGACAGTACAGATTCAATGTTATCCTAGTCTACATAGTACATAAAGTTATATATTCTCAGATCATACTAAGCTATAATATAGGTTTAGGCTTAATATGCTATGTAACCCAGTTGTACTTTATAAATCATGGTTTTGGATTTATAAATTCTGCAAATATTTGCTCTGTCTTAACAGACCATGTAAATCCAGCCATATGGTCAAGGCTGAGTCATTGGCAGCTACATGAGAGTTCCACGAAATGACCTATGAAATCCAATGAGTGGAAGGATGAACCTAGAAAGTGGATACAAGGTCGCATTGAAACACAGTAAAGACAGGAAGTTTTTGTTGTCCCGCTAACGTACTATCCCAAACAGGAAGCATATAATGCTTCCTGTTCTGGATGGCCAATGTCTTGCCTGGTGAGTGAAAATACCTTATTATAAGCTTCAAAGGGAACAGCTACATACCAAGTATTGCCTGCAGATACAAGTATACAGTTAGAGTCTAAATTGGGAAAAAATTACTGAACAGTTTCTTAATTGTCTATTGCAGCAAGGCAGTGTAATATTTTCTTAGTAGTCACACGGCATTCTGGACATGTCAGTCTTCTGCCTTCTGGTATTCTTCACTGAATTTGATCTGTAAGCAATGCCAGAATTATATTGGGTAAATGAAGAATACACTGGTGCTTAGGTATATGATCTTAAAAATTCTTTGTTATATATATATTCTAAGTTAACTTGATGGACTTGAAATATTGTTTCCCAATGCTTTCAAAACTACCTGTTTTTAATTTTTAAAAAGGAATCACAATGCCTGCAGAAGGAGAAATTAAGAGCAAAAAGAAAAATCAGAGAGAGAAGCTTAATCCTCCTGTTTATAGTTTCTCTGTTTGAAATGTTCTTCAAGGTGTTTTTTTTCTATATTAGGTTATATACATACATACTTATACACCCACACACCAATATTAAAGCTGAACCCAACAGGTTATGAGTATATTCAGATCTTTGGTAATTTGAAATGGGAAAATGAAGCAGAAAAGAAAAATATGTATCATCCTTCTTTGTTCTTTGACTGTAAACTTTTATTTTCCCAAGGTTTCCTTTTTTTTAAGGATACTTTTTAAAAAAATATTATTTTAAAATCTGTTTTACATCTTTATCTAAGAACAGGAAGCCAGAAGCATCCAAAAATAGAAAGTTTCAGCAGGTCCAAAAGTTGACCAGAAGAAAAATTGTGGGTGAAATGGTTGACCTTCATTTTAGTTAAGAGAGAATTTAATGAATTTGATCTGTCTCTTTTGAGGCTTTACATTTGCAATGTTAAATTTATATATTACTCTAGTTATCTATCTGGACTATATTTTTAATCTGGCTTTTAATACGTTTACATCAGAGATGCAAACTCAACCAAGTGTTATTTGTAGTTGAATCCATAAACAAAGCAGGATGAATGTCACTTGTAGCATGCAACTATTGCCTGGATTAAACTGCACTGCTAGCTTTTAAATAATCAATACCTGTTAAAAGGTACAGGGGTGGGCGTAGGGGTTAGAATACTTATCACAAAGAACTGAGAGAACTAATTGCTTACCCATAAAATGTAGAGGAACAGTTTTCACAGATAAGACAATCTGCAGGTAATGCTACCTTTTAACAGATAAACAATATAGGAATGCTTTCTTCATTTAGATAGTCTGAGACACTGGAATGTTAGTAATAACTGCAAAGCAAATTACATCAATGATTAAAAGCACGATTTTGTTCTATAGTGTATACAGTGAAGTTGTGATATATGGTTGTATATCACAAACTATTTTCTGAGAAAAAAAGGCCTTGCACAGGGCTAATCTAAACTGTTTCAATGAATCTGACCTTTAGGTAGTTCTATTTGTTTTTGTTTTATCTTTGTGAAATTCTGATATTTTAGGTGGTATGTATATTCATTATGGATTTCTGTACTGTTAATTGTATTCTACTGGTAGGCAGTAGAAAATAGAAAATCAGAAAAATTGGCTTTCTGAAGGCAATCAGAAAATTTAGAACAAAATAACTATTGCTATTATAAATTGCTACTATTATAAAATTAATCACTATAAAATAAGTCAACTACTTGGTAGGATTACAATACAATAAGTTATTAAACTTATACACTGCACAAATCTCAACAACTATGGAAAGCTCACAATGATCATACAAGAGATTAGAGTAAATTCAATAAAATAAATAAATAAAGTAAAAGAAAGATAGATGGCAGGGGTGATGAAGGGAAGGATCTAGCTGGCCTTGTTAAACGCCCAAGTGAACATGTCTGGAATTTAATTATGGCTATTGTGAAAGTTTTGTTTATTGTAGCCAAGAACTTTGAAACTGAAGTAATCGTAACTTAATTGCTCTTCTCTTTGATTTATTCTATATTCTTCATATTATCTCTTTCTTTCTGTGTGTATGCATATCTGTGCTTTCTTATACTTTATACTTTACATCTCTGTATTCTTGCCATTGACAAAACATGAAACTAGTAAACTTTACCTAAAATGAATTATCTATGAGTATATATCATAATAATATGAACATTAATGAAGTATTATAATCTGATATTCTATTCAGTGATGAATGAATCTGAAATAATATTTCATTAATAGATGAAAAAGCAAATATTTTCTTTAAAAGGCATTTTATAACCTAGTGATACCAGACTATAAATACTGTTATTAAAAGTAAAAGTACAGTAATTGAAGACCATTTAATCCAGCGCTTTACTGGGAGGCACTAATCATTAGGTGAAAACTGGACAATTTAACTTGCAATAAATATGCAACTAGGAAAGCTTCAGTGAATATATACCTAAACTGAGCCTATATTTTTCCTTAAATCTGATTAAGCTTTACACATGATGATTTGTAATATGCAAACAAGGATTACGTTCTTATTTGTGTATTTCTCTTAAAATAGGAATTTTCAGTTAAAAAAACCAAGAACAGTGTTGCAATCTTTTAATTTGTAATGGATACCAGATTAAACAACCTTAATCTGTACTTTTCATTATTTTGAATGGCAATCTACATGCTTCACGGTTTGTAGCTTTCAATTTTGGACTTAATTTCTGCCACTTTAAAATGGCTTACTTTAAGAAAGGCTTTCTTAAGCCAGTTTAAAATGGCTCTTTAAGAAACGCCTTTAGCACTGACAAATAAGATACTGTATATAATAATAATTTATTGCATTATTATATTTGGATGCCAGTTTTGTCATATGTTTATATGTTTCATTTGGCTTTTAGTTTACAGCCTACAGTTGTCTATGTCTTTATAATCCTTTTTTTTTAATATTGTTAATTTGCT
>JANHFT010008649.1:172192-191644 GCA_032467955.1 Pseudoxenodon macrops
ATTACCAGGCTAGGTAACATCTTCAGTGGAGTTTAGGGATGTCAGTGTCAGTGAAGTACTTATAAAGAGAAAAACACCAACACTGACATCCCTAAACTCCGTTGAAGATGTTACCTAGCCTGGTAACGAAACGTTTGGAAACCAACGCACAAGAGAATGAACCTTCACACTCAAAGTAGGTATTACTACTGGTATGCTTCCATTAAAATGTCTGTGTGGGTCTGTGTGTATGTGATTGTGTTATGTCTGTGTGTGCTTGTATGTATGCATGCAGTCTGTCCCTGGGTCTAAAGATGAATTGTTAGGAAAACTCATGGCCTTAAAAAAAAGAAACAGAAAAGAAAAAGAATTTTTGAACATCAAATATAAAAGCCCAATGCATGCATACCGAACAACAGATTTTGTGTTACAATTCAATGTCAACCAGAATCCTATTATTCTTATGCTTAATGATAAAACTTATGACTTGTGAATTGCCCCTTTTTCATAGGAGTTGATTTCTTTGGGTGTTTTCCATAACTAAAAAATTAATTCTTCAACAGAGGAAAGCTCCATTAATTCCCAAAATCAAAGACTGTTTTAATGAGCTTAGTGACTTGACTGAATTTAAAGTAGTTGCTATATACATTTACATAAATTAAATATATTTAAAGAATTTTATCTCTATTTTTAGAGAGTTTTTTTCAAAAATACTGTTCTACTTTAGGGTTGGCTGTCATTAATTTAAAGACTGGATTATTCAGTTATCAGGACAAAAATTACTATGTGCTTCTTCAAAAATATTGAAGACATTTAAAAGGTATGTCTGCGTATTACATTGAAATACTAGTCAATGTAGATAGTTGAATCTTCATTGACTGCAATATTGGTGACACTAGCATCCTGTAAAAAGAACTTTTTTTCCCTAAATTTGCTAATTGCTAAACTGATACATCTAGAAAGAGGAATTTGAGGCAATTCTAAATATTTTGAAGTAATGTATGCCTACCAGTCTGAATATGTTTATACACACACTCATTCTGGGAGACTTCGTACAATATCATATAATTTAAAAGTAATGTAGGGGAAACAAATGGCAGCAACACATCACAGAAAGACCCATATTAAAAACACCTTTTTTAATGCATTAATCACATGGTTAAAATTTTATTGAATTGACTAGATAAAGTGAGGCTTTATGGCCAAATTTATGAGTATGTGTGCTTTTGCTTTGCAGGAATGATAGTAGTTCAGGTAAAATGATTAGAGTGATTAGATTAAAAGTGATTAGATTAAAGAAAAATGTATGTGATTATGGGCAACAATCTTCACTGCTGATTTTAAAGTTTGGATTAAATTAGGATCTCCTCAGAATATATTAAAAGCAGAGGTGGGCTGCTGCCAGTTCGGGTGAATCGGTAGTTTTGACCACCGGCTGGGTCCGCCCCAGCGCTAGCCTAACCTATTTGTCTCACTCTCTGACTTTGTTCCCTGCCCACGAAGCCCAGTTTATTGCTGCTCCTCACCTGCTCTACTCACCACAGTTGCCTGAGAAGATTTGCTATGTGTTTGAAGCTGCACCAAAGCGAGGAAGAAGCACGCTGATACATTTCCGGCGAACTGGTTGTTAACGTATGTACAACCCACCATGATTAGAAGTGAAGATCCTCAGATGCTAGAATCTAAGATGAGGAAAAATTGAAAGAAGTGGGTACCTTTAGGCATGAAAAAAACCTGAAGAGGGATATGAGAGTAATGTCTATGGAGATTCTCAGTCATCCGTGTCATGGTTGTCCCAAGGAAAAACAAAGCCCATTTACCTTTGAAAAAACACTTTTGGGGATATGAGAGTATTTGAAGTATTTGAAAGAAAGTGATCATGGTACATTTTCTATCATCACAGTATACAGAACAACATATTTGAAGTCAGTTTCCAATGGAATGTTAGAACAATAAGCATTTTGATAGTCCAGTTACTCAGAAGAATGGTGGTATTTTTTAAAATATATTTATGCTGAGAATAGATAGTTATCTCTCAGCAATGCTTCAATTTGTAGAACAGGACTCAGTGACCTAAATTCCCATTCCAAAACTGTGTTTCTCTGTAGTATTTAAGTAGTCAAAGGAAAACAAGACATTTTGAAAAATTAACTATTCAAAATTTTATCTTTCGCATTAGAAAGGTAACAACAATAATGTCCAAGGCTCTATATACAGCAGTTTATAGTTCACAAAGTATAAATTCAGCTGAAATTAAGCAGCTGTATATAGGAGAGATTTAAAAGTCTCTATTTAGTCTGCAGTGCTAATGATCGGAAATAATAGATAAATATAAAAATAAAGGAAACCCTGTGCTGAGATACAAGAGGCTGTTCAGAAAAGGAAAGACTTATGATTAGATCTGGATACTGCCTTTATGTTTTGAGCACTGATCCTTGAAAATCAGACAAAAGAGCCAGTATTATATCGGCACCTACCATAATAAAGATGATGTCTTCTTTCAATTGTTCAGAAAAAAATAATTCCTTCCTTAATTGAGGAAGTGGAAATATGCAGATAAAAGTTGCAGCTACTGATGTGTTTTTAAAAAATGCTTGCTCCCTCTTGGTAATATTGTACATTTATAAGCCATATTTCTTTTAAATATATGTTGCTTGTTTGTGTTCTAAATCAATATTCATATGCTTGCAAATTACTTTTTTGCAGTTTCAATTTCTTGGAAGAAACCTTACTTGCCTTATCATCCAGGTTGACTAGTTAATAAATCTAGTAGGATTCAATGACTTCTTTCCAGGGTGCAATTAATTGCATACTGGAGTTTTGGCTTACTCACTTAGGAATAATTTTTGAGCAAGTTCTCATCAGTACATAAAGGTATCATTTAAAAAAAATCCTCTTTGTATTATTTAGCATCCTCTGGAATCCCTGCATAAAGCTTAAATAGGCTAAAGAAGGACGGTGGGTAGATTATTAAATATTTTACTCATACAATATGTTCTATATAATATGATTGATATGCAAGTACAACTGGAGAAGATGAGTTAATCCATTTTCTATGCTAAATACTGTGTGTGTGTGAGAGAGAGAAAGAGAGAGAGAGAGAGAGAGAGAGAGAGAGAGAGAGAGAGAGAGAGAGAATATGTGTGAAAATAATAAGTCAATAATTTAGCAATCATCTGAAATTATTGAGCTCAAACGAAAGGATATTTCACTCTTTGTGCGCCGCATAAGATGACTAGCATTTAGAGCTTTCTCCCAAGCATACATAATTCAGTTGAATTCAAAAGGACTTTTAGTCAAGTAACTATGTTCAGGACTGGTATTTAAAGTTTTCCAAATTTCCATTCAGTAAACCTATGATTACAATTCCCATTATTCCTCGTTTGCTCTGGAAGCTCCTCAACTGGGAAACTGAAAATTCAGTGAGTTTTGCTTCTTATTATAAGCCTCTGTGCTGATTCTTTCTAATATTTGCTGTATTTCTGCTGTTTCCCTTTTGACATACGTAGCTTTTCATACTTTCCCACAAAGTTTTCTTTCAGCGGGCTACTAATATCTCTGTGACGTGACATGACATAGTGTTGCTTCAACCAGATTTGCTTTGCTATAATGATTCATCTTGGCAAAACAATTTGGTTAGCTTCAATCATATCTGGACAGTGGTTTAGGAGGAGCAACTCTTAGCTTTCTCCCTACTTAACTAAAGTGACTCTAGGCTGGATGGCATTAGAAAGGTGTGAAACCTTCGCTAAAGTCCACAAAGTCTGGAAAGTCTGCAGCGTGTATTAAATAGTCTTCAAGATGGCTTTCTTCAGTACCTTCTAGTTTAGGCGCATTTTGACCCATAATCCTGTGAAGAAGACCTTTCAGTCCTTTCCGAGCATTGGTCAGGTGAGGAGTGGATGGGAGAAGCCAGGAATGCAAAAGATGACCACCAGCAATAGTGGTCATAAGGTGTAAATCCTGAACTTGGTAAGGCAGGAGCCCCTCTTCCTCTCCCAGTCTTCCTCTCCCAGTCTCCCTCTCCCAGTCTCCCCCCCTCTCTCTCTCTCACACACACACACACACACACACACACAGAACTTGTACATAAATATATCCTTGTCTGCAGTAAAGATTTATACAATCATGCTGTGAAGCTTCTGGTCTTAGCTACTTATTTTACATGGGTTTTGTTTCTAGAGATTTACTGATCTTATGTCTAGTGGTAGGCAAATTGTATGACAGAAACAGTCTTCCTGAATGACTTCTCATGCCCATTGATCAGCTGGAGAGCAGGTGGGTACATTTAAACCTTCTTCTCCTATATTGGCAATTATATTTGAAAACATTGGAACAAATTTTGAAATGAAACAAAACAACAATGTGAACTTACAAGTAAGGTATCTGTACTGTACTGCTTCATGAAAGGATGCTTCATTTGAAATTTTGTCTAAGAAAAGCATATTTTAAAAGTTTTGCAGATCCTTACTAATATCCAGTAAATATGTATCTATATGAATGTCAACCGTTTGATGTAAGCAAGGTTAGGAAAAAGCAGTCTTGGAAAGGTTTTTTTTTTAATGTAGTAAGGATATTCTATCAGAATTTTGAATCAAAACCCCTATTTCAATTTATATTTAATACATTCAAGGCCAAGTTGTTTTGAGTTTCATTTTCTATTTTCCCATGATTCAAGTTTCCTTTTTGTAGCATATCAGTTTTCCTTTCCCCCTTTTCTGAATAAAACCCACTTAAACAATAAATGAAATAAAGGGACAGCAGCAACAAGTCAACACTTCTGCTAATGTAGATGATGAATAATAGTGCTGGAGTATTTTTTTATCCTCCTCTCACTTGTTCAGTGGCCACCAAATTGCACCAGAAAAGCATATTGCTTTCTACATATTGCTATTTAAAATTTATTGATTTTTCATTTTTTATCATTAGAGACTATGCTGATTAGAATGTAAGGTTCTGTGCCACTGGTAGAACAGGAAAAATTATCTATCTCTCTTTGAATACAGAGAAATTGCTACAAAATTCTCAGTATTGACAATGAATTTTGTAATAGATATTCTCAGACACTGGGAGCAAATATGGACACAGTTGCCTAGTTTATCATTAGTTATCCAATTGCAAAATGTATTTAAATAATTTAGGGACATTCGTTAATGTATCATATGGGTTTATTTTAAACCGTAACCATAAGTTACATTTGTTTTATTTTAAATGCTTTCAATTTCTTCCTGCCTTATAACTTTTCAAAATAACTTTTCTGTCATATTCTTTAATAGAATATTTCTTTTCAACACAATTCCTTATGGAACTAGAAAAGATGAGTTTTAAATAGGCACAGTATATCTAATAATCACAAAACTAATCTGAAAGTTATTGTCTCCTGCCATGCAACCACTCCTGGTACAATGTTAATAATATGATTGAGCCCAACCTCTTCCTAAATGTAGTTGTATATTTTATAAAAACAAAGTATTACATATATGCGTGCGCTTACACACACAGACTCAAGTTTTAAATATCACTATTTTCCTACCACAATTTTAATTTAGATGACTATTGTTTTTTTATGCTTGATTTTTTTTTTATAAAAGCACTTTCTTCCCTGTGGGTTATACCATGAAAATTTAAAGAAATGGCATTAAGGGAAAAATAGAATTCTCTCGGTATAGCCAAGAAAGAACAAATGTGGGTATTTTGCACTCAAAATACTTTGCAATGCCTTGCCAGGGTCTCTGTTTCTGATTGAAGAGAGACCACCCTCTTTAACAGTGAAGTGTTGATTTTTCTCTCTGCTGGTTTGGTCATGGCCTTAGTTGGGTACAGACAGCTTGTTTTGTGAAGCTGTCCCAAAATATGTATTATTCATGGACTGTAGCCTAGTGAAAGACTTGGCATACTTGTAATGATAGGTTAGAAATTTAAGATTAGTCCAGTATACACATATCTTAAAACTCTTTTAACCAATTCAGAAAAAGCATGTATCTTCACTTGTTTTTTCCCCCCCTACATCTGCACATATTCTGCCCATGGTATTCCCCAAAAAGAACTAATGACATATTTTCAAATGGTGGATGCATGCTTATTTCAAAATGAGCCATCTGATGCCATATGGTTTTGCTTTGTATTTATTGACCTGATATTTGTGCAAACCTTAGGACTCAAACTCATAAGCATTGTTCAGGGTTTAATTATTGAGGTTCTATATGTTTTATTTACTAACCAGGATACATTACTGTATTAAAAAAAGCTGCGAAAGAGCTCTCTGCTAAGCTTTGTTGGTTGTTCGATAATTTATTGTTTGACTGTAATTGTAGTAGTTATTGGATTTTTATTTCTAAAGTGACAAAATGAGTAAGTTTCTAGGCAGAAAGGTGTTAGCAACATGGTAGCTCACCTGTATCCTTTAAACCGTTTGTGCATTTTTTTTAAATTTTGTAATAAATTTACAATCATATTTTATCACAGTCCTGCCCCTTCCCTTAAAAGTACATGGTGTAGTCCTAGAGAGGTGTAAAACCAATGCTGTACCATTAGGTAATAGCCATCTCCTGTATGTTTTCTTCTTGATTTGTATATCATTGATATTCACTGTTTTCATACTTGCCTCTTGTCGTAGTTAATAAGAAATAAACCTCTTTCTGCCAAGTAAAAATTTAGATGGTGGTGGCTTGGTGGTAGAATAAAAATAGCTGTTGCCACCTCTATCTTTTGTGCATATCTTGAGCCTTGCTTGCTCTTCATCTGGCAGAATATCAATATAGAATTGCTTGGTTAATATTTAAAACACAAAACAGGCTACAGGAAACAAGGAACAGTAGTTTAATCAGCCAAAGAATTTGTAGGCAGTTCCCAAAATCTTTGGGTATTTCATTTTTTTGAAATTTGCCTATGGACTTATAATTTTTAATATGACATAAAAACAGTTAAAGGAAAGGAAATAGTCATAACAATAAATTTAATTGACGATAGCCATGTCTTTCTTATAGACCTACCGGTACTTGTTAAACGGCCAAATATGTCATTCAAAAGCAAAGAGTGGCCCTAACTCAGAAAAAAATCAGTTAGGCTATACTTCTTTGAAATTTATAAAATATTCTTTGAAAATATATTTATAGTTCTTTACTCTTCTAGTAGAATTCTAAGTTTATGTAAAAAATCTTACTCTCAGCAGGAATATTAACTTTTAATTTGAAAATATTAGAAGTGGATCAAGTTACTATATCCCAGATTGCAAAACTAGGCTGTATAACTTGCATATTATGCAAACCTACTTAATTTGTTTGTTTTTAAAAAATCACTTTATATGTATTTTCTTAAAATAAAATATTGTTTAATTAAAACTGTCATCAATATAGATACCGTACAAGTATCTCTTTCCTAAATAAAAAGGTTTTCTTTTAATTCCTGATTTGGAACAGTGTTCAGAATGTTATTTTCTCTCTTGTGGATAATCTCATAATTTCTTTTAGCATTTTATAGACTTCAACCACTGAAACTTTATCTTTCTCCTTTTGAAGATCCCTTTGTCAAGTAGACTCATGTAAGAATGTATAAACTACAGGTCAGTTAATGGATATATAAAGAAAACTCATCCCTTTACAGCATCTCTCTATATGTAGTTCGGTGCTTTCTTTTTTAGGTGGCATTTCTCTTTCCATTCTGAAGCTAATGATACTGGAGGGAAAACTACGTAGTTAAAGGATATTAAACTTTTAGGAAAATCCTACCATTCTGTACAGAAAGATCCACCCTAGAGTGGCATACAGGGTAAATCTAGAGCTGCAATTGTCATGTCATTTTCCTGGAATAAGCACCATTGATTTACTTCCTAGTTGATACCATTAGGATATCACCCTAGGACCTGTGAGAATAGGATTCAAATTCACACTCCAGTCTGATATCCTGGCAAGCTTTCGTATATCTTTAATAAATGTATAAAAAAGGAAAAGGGGCAAATAGCTTATGAGAAAAAGGGAAGAGGAGTGAATAAGAGAATGTCACTCCACCTCATCCAGCGTGGGGAAAAGCAGTCTGCTTCATCCTGTCCGTCACTCTGAATAAGCCAACAGTCTATTATGCCTTTTGTTTCCTGGATGTCCATTTGCTTGAAGCTACTGCTGCTTTTCCTGAGCACTTTGCTTGCCAGAAAACAAAGATTTCCTTTCCTTGGTTGATTGGGTTCTTCTGACACTGCTGTCTCTTGGTCCACCTCAGGCGTATGCTCATATGAGGCCACTTTCCACTTCTTTCAGCATTGCCCAGTTTCTTGCTTACTATTTGCTTTTTCTTGAAATATCAAGAAGGATCCACCCATTTCCTGCCATGCCCACCGTTTTGGCCAATCATGACTGCTGCTTCTTTAGAGTCTTTTCCTGACTCTTCTGGTTTCCTGTACAATAGGCTACACCAGAAACTAGGCCAAACTCTGGTAAAAGCAGGTTTTTGATGGAAAGGAACAAAATCTGGCCCCAACCAATATGGCAATATTATGTGTGGGAATTTTTCACTTCATTATTCATTTTGACCAATGTATATGTTGTAAGAAATTGTTTCTTATGAAATATTTATCTGCTGATCAAAAACTGACATATAAGTTTGCAATATGAATAGGTTTCATAATTCTTTAAATGACAAAACTGAGACTCCTGAATTTGTTTACTGTCGGAGTATATCAGTTTGTGTGTCAGAGGGTTCAGTGTTATTCTCTGAATATTATTTCAACTATGCTGCTATATTCTCATCTCTACCCATTTAACACAGAGCAAACTAGAAATGAAATGGTTAAATAATCTTCTCACCACCTCAGTTGAAAGCAAGTTCATAGCTTTCTCAATTGCATTTCAATTAATTAAAATAAGAAAAAATATTGTATGAATGTGTGTGTGCATCTGTGTGTGAGAGAGAACAGGTAATGATGAATTTAAAAAATAGAACAAATTCAAACATGAGTACTTATTACAAGCTAACATAAGACTCCAACAATCTCAGAACTTACTAGACAAATAACTATCATTAAATAATAATTGCATAGATAAATATTTCATTATATTTATCCAAACTAAGTCTACATCAATAGGCAATCTGCTCATAGGTGGCAAGTGCAATCAGATCCTTGATCCACTGATTGAAATAGTCTTTATCTTTCTAATGCTGCATATCATCAGTCTTTTGGCTGTAATAAGGATACAGAGAATCCATTTACATTGTCTACCTGTCAAATTTCAAGTAACATGTAGTTCAAAAAAACACTATTGCCTAATTTTTTTAGCTTTTGTCACACAATATGTGTACATAATTTAGTATTTCTTCCCTAAATTTAGTAAATATAAGACATTGTAAAAACAAGTTCTAAAGATGCATTGTCCTTGTTGCACTTCCCGCAAAATGCTGTTTTTGACCACTGTTTTCTATAGAAATGTATCAGATTTCAGTAAATTCTAAATACTATTTTTGTTTTATTAGTTTTAATATTATAGAAGTTAAAATATTGTCCCATTGACCCAGGGGTGTCAAACTGGCAGCGTGCAGGCTAAATGTCATGCATAGGCCACACCCACCACAGTTCCGCAAAGGGGTAAAACATCATGAAACGTCACGTGACAGCAACATGACGTCGCAAGTTTGACACCCATGATATATAGGGCTGTCTAATTTTTTATTTCATTCATTCATTAGCATCTGCATTTCATTGATTTATTGATAACAAATATCTGTAGAAATAAGAGTAGTCTTTTTTAGTTTTAAAGGATTTAATATGTTGTTCTATATTTATAGGCTCCCCAGATTATTTTTCCCATCATGACAACTGACAGAAACAAAAACTGTTTACCTTGATATTAGTCTTGATAGTATGTAGGAATAAAATATGGTTTGACAGGGATGACTAATATTTATTGGTCCGATAGGAATACTCTGAATCAGGAGAAGTAGAATTTGGAATCATTTGTGGGTTTTTGTTGTTGTGTTAGTTTGGAATTATAATGATGAAATAATGAAGCTTTCCCTTTTATAGAAGAGAACTTTAACTGGAGAAAAGACTACAGCCCATAGTTTAGTCAGAATATGAAATCCTTTGTACTGGATATATTTGTTATTTGTGTGTGTAAGAGTAACCTTTTTGCAATTAATACTAACTTAATCATAATCAGAGTTATGAGTAATTTGTGGATCAGATATATTTACCTAGAAAAATAAAAAATGCATATAAAAATCTAATTCTTTGTCAAGGAATTACCGTACATCTAACACATGTCTAAGAGGTGTGAATAGTATACGTTACCACCCTAACCATTTTTGTGTCAGAATTGTTACCAATAACATTTTATTAAGTCAAGAAGGAAATTAATAGCAGCTCTATTTGAAGCTTGGCAGCCATGCCAAAATTAGCATGGCAGGTATAAGTCATGCCATCAAGTTGGCTAAGACAAAAAATTCTAAATCAGACATTCAAGATCAGGGTTGCCATGTTTTGTTAGTTGTGTCTTTGATATGTTGACATTAATAAAGGATTATATTTATCTCTATGCTCCAAACCTTGGCAATTATAAAATGTGTGGACTTGAAGTGGTAGAATTACCTAGGGAATCCTGGGAATTGAAGTCAACACATCTTAAATTCAGGCTGGCTAGGGAATTTTTGGAGTTGAAGTTCATACATTTTAAAATTGCCAAGTCTGAGGAAGAGCTCTAAAGAATATTTACTGTATATCTACTGGTTTCCCTAATAAATGCGACTCTTCATGTGGGTGGTTTGTGGTCAACTGGTAACTAAGGATATAGACCTATTTACTACATAGTCTTTTCTATAATTTCTTTCTGTGGAATCCTCTCTAATTGCTTGCTTGCAGTTGTTTGATTACCCAACTAGGTAACATCATCAATGCAAGCAAATGTGGCATTTATATGCAATAGCTTGCCCTGCCAGTTTTTCTCCTTGGTTTTCTCCTTATAATATACGTTTATTTAAAGAAGACTCCAAGATTTTGATCAGTCTACATTAGCTTGGAAATTTATGCTTTCTATTTGTCTCCTTTTCATGTACAGTCTATAAAGACTCCTTTCCATCTACAGTCTACAAAGACACAATTCAAAGATACAGATTGCCTTTGGGGAGAACAAGGCCTTCATCAGTTGATAAATGAATGTTAAGAGAGACAAAATAAGAAACCTTCACCTTTTATATCATGTTAGTCTGAATGAGCCTGAGAACTGAAAGAGTTTTAAAAGTGCTTCTGGGTTCAATTCCTGAGCTTCATACATTACAGAGTTATTGGGAGTTTGTGCTCTAGAAGTCCTAGCCAGCCCAGTTAGTGGTTATGTTATCCCAATACATCTGGTGGGATGTAGATGAAGGATTTTGCAAACGATGTCCTTATTTGTCCTATGGTGACCTTACAGTGCTATCCATGGCCTTTTTAGAATTAGAAAAAGATTATTTTAATTCCCTCTCAAAGAGCTGCCCTGTCATTTTCAGGCTGTTAAAAATGCTCACAAGCTTGAACAAGTGCTGTTCAACCTAAAATCGTTATTTTATAATGCTTTGAAGCACCAGTTTGATTTCAAGGCAGGACAGTGGCATTCAGCAGCACATATCAGGGTTATATTATGTTCAGTATAACATTATTTTGGCAGGTAACTTTATTCAGGCACACCATGTTCCATTTATGATTCTTGTCATTGTATGTGGGATATGCAAGTGATCAAGCATTTGTGCGATTAAAAGATTCTTTTACCAACTGCTTTTTTTTTTACACTACAGCAAATGACTTCACAATCTGCTACATATAGGTAGTCCTTGACTTACAATCACAATTGGGACTGTTGCTAAGCAAGGCAGTTGTTAAGTGAGTTGTACCTGATTTGACTACCTTTTCTTCCATAGCTGTTGAACTGCAATTAAGTGAATCATCAGATTGTTAAATAAAGCCAGCTTCTTCCATTGCCCTTCCTTGTCAGAAACTGACTGGGAAGATTACAAATGCTGATCACATGATCCTGGGTTGCTGCAGCCATCATAAATACATGACGGTTGCAAAATGCCCAAACTTTGATTATGTGTGTGAAGTTTCCGAAAGATGCCCTAATTAATTCATGACCCACGAGCCAAAGTCTCTGTGGGGATATTGCAAGTGCGAGGACCAGTTGTAACTCACTATTTTCAAGGCTGCTGTAACTTTGAATGATCACTAAACAAATGGTTGTAAATCAAGAACTAACTGGTACAACTATACACATACCAGAATGGTACAAGACTAATGTGGAACCTTCATTAGTTCAGATGCCTACAGTAGTTCTGTTTCATGCACAGTATATTTGTATTTCTTGTATTTATTTTTAAAGCAGTGCTAATTTTCTTAGCAAACATACTGCTTTTCTCAAGGATTTTCTGATTTAAAGAAAGTTGGAGTATTGTGCAATACCTGTTGTCATAAACCCAAGAATTTCAGAAAGTAAAACACTTTGATTTTTTTATCTATAGTTAGAAAAGAAACTTACAAGCTGGTTGTGTAGATACAGTAGCTACATGTCTAACCAATCAAGATACCCATCGATTGTGAGAGCTTTTGACATGAGATGTAACTGAAAAACTATAGAAGTATCATGCTGAAAAAGGTTTTCTCATTAAACAAATCATCTGAATTGGTAGAGCTTCATCCCTCCTCCTCCATGCCTTAATGGAAGTCACATTGTGAGGAGAAAAATGGCAATCACTTGTCATGCAATAATTGCTATAATGTAAAATTAGAATAATATGAATAAGCCTCTGTTGTATAAGTCCACGGATACTTGTTGTGAATGACATAAATTTAAAATTACTCATGGAAAAAACCTGAAGAATCCAGAGAAACTGATGTAAATATATTTTAATATGTCTGTATGTGAAGGTATTTTCAATTCCTATTACTGGCATGTGTGGTTTTAAAAAGGTTTTGGGTCAAGATACACTGACTGGACAATGAACATACTTTTTCATTCTATTTCTTAAAGCTGAAGGTCAAGTTATAGATTCCCATGCACTGTAATGTTTTTAAGATTGACATAAAATCAGGCAGTGGTTATATAAGATAGGTATACATTTCTTGATAAATCATTCCAAGTCCTCTCCAGACAAAACATGGTGCATTTTTAATTTAATGGCTTTCTCTTTTATGGACTCCTGAAATATTTTCTTTGCTGGGATGGTATATCATCTCTGTATTCATATCAATAAAGATATATACTCTTCTCTTCTGAGTTGGTGTATATGAATATTATCCTTTTTAGCTATGTATATGGATTTAATGACTAACTGTAAATGGATTTGGTAGTCCACAATTGCATTGAATCCAAATGTCTGCAAAACACTAAAACCTCAAACCATTTTGGAACATCATCACTTAGGACACAAATTTCCATCCTGCCACCTTGTTTTCTCTCAACATTTCATTCAGCAGTGTCAGCTTAAATGAATCAGTCTTCTCCAGCCAGATGTAGATGACTGCATCCTCCGTAATATTAGCCAGAAAGATGGAAAGCTGTGGTAGATCATTCACAGATGAGCTAAAATACGTAGTCATTATCATGTTTGTTAGCATATATTTGTTGCATCCATTGGGCTTTTGAAAGAAAGATTTGAAAGAGATCATCATAAAGCATGTTGCCAGAAACCAATTGTCATCAGCATAGCACAAGTTACTGATGCTTCTGCCTTCGGTTTTAAAACCATGCTCATCTTCTTTTAATTCAGTTTACCTTAATATATATGAAGCGTTTAAATTGAGTAAACAAGGGAGAAATATGCAGCCTTACCTCACATATTTGCCAACCTGGAGCCAGTCTGTTTCGCCACGTTCTCGCTGTGAATTCCTGACTTGTGTATATAACTGTTGTCCTGAGGACAATAAGATGTTCTGTGATTCATAATTTTATAAACACATCCTTGACATGAATGACACAATCAAAGGCCTCTCTGTAATCAAGGAAGAGACCATGCTTCCTTTTTGATATTATTTCACTTTCTGAATTATTCAATACTTTATAGCATTCCAAATAAATGGAAATGCACACAACAATAATTTATTTTAATTTCAATTTAATGTTATTATTTTTATATATCATAGTTTTTCTTTTAAAATTGACCAGTGCACACAATTTCTCTCCTACCCCAAATTTTCCAGTGTTCTATAAAGTAGATTATGTGCAGAAAGGCAGACCCAGGGCCATATAGTGAGTGCTGCAGTTGAGGGAAGTTTTAAACCTGGCTCTAATCCTATTTCAATCATGGTCTCTTAATACAAAGGCATCTTATCCTATTTCAGCTATTCGCTTTGATGCCACATATGAAAAGGAGGCTACAATAATATACACCTTATGTACATCATATTTCTCCAAGTGCTGGGCAGCACAGACACATATGTTATTGCCTAGAAGTCTGAACGAGAATCACACTAAAATACATGTGCATGAATGCAAAAGTCAGAATGAAGCTTTAATGCTCTAATCCAATTAAGAGGATTTATCGCCATCATCTCAGCCTATGTGGTCATAATCAGCAACTATTCCTGAAAATGAATTTTAGTCCTTAGTAATGTATTTTATTCAAAGGGTACTCTTAAAAAGAGGTTCAAAACATGTTAGGTTTATTGGTAAGGGCATTTTTAGAATGTGTTGTCTCCTGTTACCTATATACGTTTTTATTCGTATCTGAAGTGAAGCCTTCAGTATCTTAGCCATGCAGGACTGTTTGTAAAACTGTTTTTTAAAAATATGGTATAGTAATTTCATAGAACTGAACAGAACTGAATGAGACAAATTCAGGACACAGTGCTTTGCGATATTGTACCTTGAGATTCTAGCATTTATCAATTCTATAGTTCATGTCCAAAGTAAAAAAAACACCTGTGTTTTGCTTTTCACAAGTGCGCGTGCGCGCGCGCACACACACACACACACACAGAACTGAAAAGAAATAGTAGTATCAGTATAAGACAATACTTTAATGTTTAAAAGCTGAGTCTATAGCCGGGTTCTTACAAACTAGAGAAAATTTCAAAAGATGAACTTCTGCCACCAGAAACAATTACAAAGTAGGCATCAGGTAAACCTCTCCAAGGAGAGATAATTTCACAAGTGACTGCTCTTGCTACAAGATCTATTAAGTAGTCATCTACTGGAATTAGAAATGGGCACAGTTTTTACAATCGTTTGCCAGATTTGGGGGAAGAAAAATTGGATGGGAGGTTTTCCAGAAATTTGCCAAAGGCTGGTCTCTTCTTACAGTAACAGTGGAAAAGGTTCAATAAGAGTTCCTTTATGATATTGTCCCATGGCATTTAATTGAAGGATAGACTTTAGGGGGACTGCAGACCACCAGAAGAAAAAGCATTGCATTCTTAAGTAAATATGCTTAAGAACATTATGAGAGTTTTTTTCTGAATGGTTTTTGTCCTTTGAGGAAAAGTTATTTAGCAGTCCCATCAGACTGAATGGGAAACTGGTGGAAAAACCCGCAAGATAATTTCTCTGCATGGCAGAGAATGTCTATACTTTATGAGGCTATTTGGAATTTAGAACCAGTTTGCTGTATTGGTTAAGGTGATGGCCTAGAGACCACTTCTTGTCCCAGTTAGGCATGAAAAACTGACTGCATAACTTCGGACCAGTCACTTTTCTTCAGGCCAACCCACCTTACAGGGTTGCTGTTGTGGAGAAAATAGGAGGAAGGAGTATTTATATGTTTGCCACCTTGAGTTCCTTATAAAAGTAATAAAGGCAGGATAAAAATCTAATTAAAAAAACCACCTTGGATGATAAAATATAGGAAGAAATAGTTTTTCAAAGAATCTGGCCTCAAACTATCTTAAGGTTTTAAGATTGAAAGACATCATTGGCTTTAGTTTCACCAGCATTTATGTGAGCTTGTCCATGTTATGTTAATTTTCAAGATGATTAACAAGGAAGAGAGCCTATCATCCATAGTATTTTTCATGAAAGTGATAATGAATACAATATCACTTTCATATGTAACAATATTCTCCACAGGAATTTATCAGGAAAGAGATCCTTTATTATTTAATATTTAATACATTAAATGAAATGAAATATTAAATAACACACACACACACACACTGTGTTTTCCTGAAAATAAGACCGTATCTTATATTATTTTTTGATCCAAAAGACAAATTAGGTCTTATTTTTGGCAAATGTGGTACTAAATGTATCTGTCTGTCTGACGATGTTAACCGGGGCTTATTTTTTGGGTAGGCTTATATTATGAGCATCCTGAAAAATCATGCTAGGGCTTATATTCCATTTGGGTCTTATTTTCAGGGAAACACAGTATATATATAATACTCTTGTCAGTTTTATGACTTTTGGTGAACATGCACTATAAAATGTATAGGCCACCCGTTGTATCTCAAGGTAATGGCATTTTATTATTTTTTAGATTTCTATCTGCTTTTTGTTCAGTAACTCAAGGCAGCATGCACAGCAGCACAACTACACATGCTGGTAGGTTGTCAGGAGTGAGTTTCCATGCCTAAGGTAAACTGCGCTCTGTTGCCAATTGAATACCTTAACCACCATGCTGGTTCTTTTATACCACATTATTGTGGGCATTGGGAGTCTTAAAAATAATGCAATTATTTTTACATATAGCCACATGTGTGGTCTGTTGCAATAATGAAAACGTTGGTAGTAACTCAATTACTTTGTTGTTAGACACATTTTTCTGGACAATTTAATATAAGTAAAGGAATTAAGAATATTCTTTACTATATATATTTAATATATTTAAAAAATAATAAATATGAGAACATAGTCCTTTGTCCCAGTAGAAATTGGTATGAAATGAGATATCAATGCTGGTGCCAAAGATACAGTATTATTTCAATATTTGCTTTATAATACCTGGCATAAATGCAAGTTATACTTCTATCAGTTTCTTTTTATGTTACAAAGCTTTCTTTGGCTATGTTCTTCATAAATAATATGTTGGTAACCAATCAAATTTCTGATAGAGAAAAATGTATTATATCGAACCATGCTAAATATCTTTATTTTTATTTATTTATTTTTCATATATTTGAACCACCATCTCCCTCAAAGACCATGTTAGTAACGTTTAAATAAAAATTCATTTGGCTTAAACATCTTGGCAGTTCTAGGGCACTAAAAATGCAAGATATTGTTTTAGATTCTAGTTGCTTAATACCTCGCAATGTTTTGAAAGGTGAATTTTTTAGGATCAGGTCAATAAAACAGAAATGTTATCACTGGCAGCAACATTAAATAATCAAGATGTCAGCAATTGGCAACAGTTGTTTGAATCTCAGCCTTGGAAGTGGATTTGCCCTTGAAGTGGTTAGAAACAGTGTAGAATGGATTACAGAGTCTTTTTTTTTTTTTTACTTTCTTTGCCTATTTTAGTGTCTGCTTTATGTAAATGTCTTAGTCATCTATTATGGCATAACAGGTTATGTAGATATGTCATAGTATAAAATACCTTAAGATAATCTTTTCTAAAACAAAAACTGACAAAACAACTTAAAAACAATATAAAAGAGATGTAAAACATTTTAAAATAGTATTTCACTTAAAAATAAGAATAGGAACATTAAGAAAAACATTCAAAGTTAGAAACAGCTTCTATTTGTAAGAGATACGACAGATAAAGGGTCTCTCATGTCCCTCAGATACAGTCTGGAAGAGTAAAAAAAAAAAAGCCATGGCTACAGGGCTTAGACTAATATTTTGCTATTCACTTACATGTGATTTGCAGTACATTTCTCCCGGTCATTTTGAAGGTAAGCATGGTAATTGTCCTCCTTTAAGTCAACATTTTTACTCTGTCTAGAACAATATTGGCTATTATTCCTGGAAATGCATTCTAGTATCTCAGATAAAAGTATCCTGGTTCTTCCAGGCAGAAGCTTTTGGCATTACCAGTAAAAAGCTATTCTATTTTGCTAATATATATTTTTTTTGGGGGGGGGAGAAGAAGTAGAAACAACAAACAATCAGGACTATATTTTATCTTATATAAAAATTCTGTGAATAAGTCAGGGTTATTGTACAATAAGGGCCTCATTGGAACAACTGTTGCAAATATCCAAATTTTAAAAATTATAAGGCTATCTGGTTGCATTTTAACACTGGATGGTATATAATATAAAAACAATGTAAATGAAAACAATATTAGCAAAATGGAGTCTAGATCTGTCTAATGGAGAGGATGGAAGCAAATTAAAACTAGTATCTGTGTGTAGAAGTGGCTGTGGTAATGAAATGGTCTGCATTCATAAACCCAGCTTGTGTGAGCATTAGATGTCAGCTCAAGCCTTGAACTCTGCTTTAAAAACAATACTAGTAGTGTGACCACTGGTTTTTACCTTGTCTTTCAAGCTATTCTATCTTGCAGGAGACTTATAAGAATAAAAAGAAAAGAGAAGAATAATAGATGCCATTCAGATCCCTTGGAGAAAAATGTGCTTGATGATGATGATGATGATGAAAGGGGCAATAAGAAACTAAAAAATTTCTTGCACAATTGGTTTTCCAAAATAACTTCTTAGACTCAATTTGCCTCTGCAAAAAGAACAACTTTCTTCATTTATTTTCATTTTTTAAACAACACTTATCTTTTCAGTCAACATTTACAGCTCCCCAATTAAACCCTTTTGTATTAAATTGGTTACCCAGAGTTCATTCATCATACTAGAAGTTGGAACTGTCATAAACTGTTAGGAAGGTTGCCAATCCTCTGCTAGTTTGGCCACTGTTACGCTGACACAGTCATCTGTGGAATATTTCAAAATACAAGATATCACTTAGTCTGGAAAATCATATTGAGTTTGCAGAAGCATTGTTCACTTGCCTGTGGACATCAAATCATAGTAGAGGATAAATTCAAACTAAAGCCTGGTAGTTCAGCCTCATAAACTCCTAGTGATTGTTTAGTAGTGCTTTAAATAATTATTTACTTTAGTATCCAGATAAACAGTTTAGTACAGTGGCCCCCAACCTTTTGGGCACCAGGGACTTGTTCCATGGAGGAAGGTTTTTCTGTGGACCAGACGGGGCATGGTTTTACATGCTGCCTGCATCTTGCGGATGGGGCTTTGCTTGTTTGCATGGCCCGATTGCTGGCATGCCACAGCTCAATGCAGGTCCACGGACTAGGCCAGGGATCTTAAACCTTAAACACTCAAAGAGCCATTTGGACCCATTTCCCACAGAAAAGAAAACATCGGGAACCACAAAACCTGGGTGGGCATGGCCAACTCGACATCACTCATTCCTATCCAATCACATGACTCCCCCCTACCCACACCTACACAGCGAGTCTTTAGGGCAGACAACTGGCTGTTAAAAAACACAGGGAGCAACAAAACCCTTTTGACATCTCTCTCTCTCTCCCCCTCCCCCTCCCTCTCTCTCTCAGACAGAGTCTTATTTGCTTTTGACACCTGGAATATGGCCTTGGCCATAT